>JAVSBS010001311.1:0-51519 GCA_033124195.1 Coracias cyanogaster
TAATTGCCCCCCCCCCCCCCCCCCCCCCGAATATAAAAATGTTAAGCCAAAGACTCTTCTTTCTCAGTGTTCAAATAATGGCTTTAACATAATGACTTTCACTGAATAACTTAAGGTACGTGAAAGGACTGTGGCCAAACTGATTCAGCTGATAAAGCAGCAACCATAAGGTAGATCTGGAAGGTGAATTAAATTTGAAAGCAAATCAAGATTTAACCCTGTTATTCGTTGTGTTGGTGATCCAAATTATTCTAAATGTAATTTTATTAGCATCTTGTTTTAAACTGAGCATTTTTTGGTTGATTTTCCTCCAGATGTGATGGTATTTTGATATACCTTCACCTCTGCTACTGAATTCATCTTTTTCTAGCAAGCGCATAATGTCTATTTGCAGCTGCATGAGCTACTAATCCAGTTTCACTGACAATTGTAATTTGTTGGAAGAAACAACTAGTGTTATGTTGTCTCAGAGCTATGAGCCCATTTGAGAAATTAGCTTCTTAGCTGACCTTTAAAGCAAGTGAGAATAATATGCCTGCAATTCCACAGGGTTTGGATTTCATTTTCACAGCAGTGTGTATGTGATGGGATGCCCCTGATGCTGAACTTTGCCTCTCTGTTTTGTTTTCTGGCTAATTATAGAAACTGTTTACTGTACACAGAAAATCTGCAAGTTTTCTCAGCTCTTGAGGACAATACTATTTCTAACTCCTTTTCTCTGGAGAGAGTGACAGTTCACAGCGCAGAGGACTGCATACTATTGCTTCTTCCCAAGAACTTTCCCATGACCTCCCTAATCACGTGGTGAAAAGCACCACAGATGTCAAAGGATCAGAATGGCACTTACAAACATAAGAGAGAAGCATCGGAGCAGTACAGCAGAGTGGCAGCCCTTGTCCTTCCTACTTGAATTTGGTTCAGAGCCCGACCAAGATCCGGTCAGAGAATCTGGGTACTCCCAGTGCAGAACACAAGTACAATTTAGGACAGGTTAGACAGAGCTTTAGTAACTATGATGGTAGTGAGCCATCATTCTGCCAGCATCTCCTGCCCTGCTCCCCTGTTCTTTCCCAAGTGATTGCAGAGACCAACTTGCATACTGCTTCAAAAAAAAGAAAGAGGTGAGGAAAAATGTTCATTTCAATGTCAAGAAAATGAAATATTGGTTCCTGGGAGGGTTGGACTCCTTAAGTAGCTTGCTAACTGTCACTGTTCTAAGAAAGAATTAAGCAGTGAATAACAGGACATGTGGAGAGATGGCTCTTGGTGGAGCCTATAAAGTGGCACACCAGTATTCTCTTAGAACAGAAGGGGGGAGTTGGAAACAGTCACAGATTGTGAGCTTTTAGTTGAAATATATGTTCATTGAATTAGGATAAACTTCCTAGCCAGACCTCTCAAATCTTAAATGTTAGTTTTACCACCACAACCCTTTGAATCTCTAGCTGGAGCCTGGCCTTTGCCCCTGATGTGTTTCTCTCCATGTATATTTGCTGTTCTATGCTATTACATCCTCTCTTTCTTATCATCAGTGGAATTCATCTCACCTACAGTATGACAGCTAATCTGAATAGGTCACTGGGGAGACAGAGGAGAGCACATCTAAGGCAGTAGTTTATCTCATTCCTAACACTTTCTCCAGGAGCGATCATTGTTTGAGATGCCAGGATGTCTGCACTCACTGTAGAGGGAGCTGACCTGACTAGCTCAGACCAGACATAATTTTTGTATACCTAAATTTAGGTGAGCTGAATTTCACTCAGTCTTACAGTGATTCCCCAAATCCTTGGAGCTCTAGAGCATAACAGGTCCCAGTGCAATTTGGGCAGAGTGAGACACATGTATTCATATAAGTAATATTCCAGCACTAAAGACATTAATGGCTGGAACTTAGTGAAGTGCTCATTTTCTAGCAAGGCCATATAAATGTCATATACTGGGATGGGAACTTTGTCTAGACTGGGCTTTGTTTATCTTTCAGTAAAAGGCATGATGCTGACATGTTAAGAAGCACATTTAAACCCTTGCTTTGGGATGCAAAGCATCTACATCAACTGAACTAAATCTCAGCCATGATCTGCTTGGCATTTTTGCAGAAGGTGCTTGGTGAAATACTGCTCTCTTTGAAATTAACTATAAACAACTGTTCATTGAATGTGCTTCTGAAAACTCCATACATAGAACTGTTTCTGAAGGAATACTGTGAACTGTAGATTATGTCATATGCTTTATATCTTTTTGTTATGATACAATGGTCTTCCAAGCTTTCTTTCAGTTTGGGCATTTCTAAACAATATTTACATCCAAAGCAGAAGAGTTTCCATTTTTGTAAAGCACTAACATGTAAGTCCCTACATACTTTTTAAAAAGCATTCTTACTATTACCTCCAAATTTCTCCATTTGGCAAAGTACCTCAACCGTACAGTTTCACATCTGGTTTTGTATTCAATATCAAAACTCTGAGGAATTCTGTACCTTGAGAAAACTCAAATGATACAAGAGTGAGGCATTCTTACTTGCATTTTGCATTTGGAATTTTTAGACTTTCTTTGTCCCCAGCAATTTTCCCCTGCAAATAGAGATCTAACTCTTCTTTAAAATACAAAGCAACTTTCCCTCCTCCAAAAATAGTGCATTTCTCATGCGATATCACTAAAACTCTAAGGATTATGGACTTTAAACTCATTCTAATGAAACTCATCCTAATGCCTTTCGAGCTCATTATGTACAGCACTTTCTTGCATTTTGCATTATATCCAGAATACCCTCTGGGTCACCCAGCTTCCAAATACAGAAAAGCTGAGAATCAGCAACACCAATGTACAGCAGCTGTCTCCTACACACATACTTCACTTTCTTCAGACGCTTTCTCTCTTTTGACTTCTTATCTATATACTTGCAAGACCTGCAAGATGTTTCTGGAGAGGAATGCTTGCATGCTTAAACATCGGCCAGTACATGGGACTTGATTTAGAGATGTTATGAGAAATTAAATCTTAGAGTCATCTTGACACTCCCTCAGCAGATGGACTAAATTGGATGGAGATGGCTGGATGGTGCTTTTTCCCTTAAGATCTCTGAGAACATTATGAAGGTGAGTAACCAGCCTCATCCCCACTGAAGATGAGAACTTTCATACACTCACAGCAACACATCTGGCAGCACCTTGAAAAAAGGTGTAAAAAACTGCACAGATTGGAAACAATTCCACATTTCATCATCCAGCACAGATTAGCACTGGGAAAATGCACTTTTACTACTGGTTGGATATTTAGAATTTGCTTTCATACATCATTATGAACAACGTTTCAAAGGAATATAAATGATATGGATTCATAACCCACATTTCCAAAACTTATTTAGGCATTCAGAACCTCAGGATCATTCAGCAAAGTTAGGTTCAACCTTCAGAAAGAGGCTGTGTTTAAGCAGAGAAAATGGGACTGAGCAGTATGTCCCTTATGCTCCTCCTTCTTTTGAGCCAGCAGTGTGCCCAAGTGGCCAAGAAGGCCAACAGCATCCTGGCCTGTATCAGAAATGGCGTGACCAGCAGGAGTAGGGAGGTGATTGTGCCCCTGTACTCGGCACTCATGAGACTGCACCTTGAGTTCTGTGTCCAGTTTTGGTCCCCACAGTACAAGAAGGACATTGATGTCCTGGAATGAATGCAGAGAAGGGCAAGAAAGCTGGTGAGGAGTGCCTGAGGGAACTAGGATTGTTTAGCTTGGAGAAGAGGAGGCTGAGAGGAGACCTCATTGCTCTCTACAACTACCTGAAAGGAGGTTGTAGTGAGGCTGGTGTTGGTTGCTTCTCCCAAGTAACTAATGACAGGACAAGTGGTAACGGCCCCAGGTTGCACCAGGGAGGTTTAGATTGGATATTAGGAAGAAATTCTTTTCTGAGAGAGACATTGGAACAGGCTGCCCAGGGAAGTGGTGGAGTCACCATCCCTGGAGGTGGTGAAAAAACGAGTAGATGTGGCCCGTCAGGACATAGTTTAGGGGTCAGGGGGATGTTGGGATGAAGGTTAGACTTGATGATCCTAGAGGTCTATTCTAACCTAAATTATTCTATGATTCTTAGCAAATACAAATAACCTGAACCAGGCAGCTATGCTTTAAGCGTACACCTTCAGAATTATTCCAACCAATCAGAAATACAACAGGAACTTTAAAAATAAATATACCTGTCTATAACTCTTTTCTCTTTTCCATATGATCTGTTTTCTCAAGCAACATCTCAATTCAAAGAAACTCTCCTTGATAGTTATTTATTCCTAACCATGTTCTTCTGCAATGAGCTCAGACACCCTGATATTGATTTAACAGTATGTTCCATCTCATTAGGGAAGAAATAAACAATACCTTAGAGGTATACTGGTAATAAGCAAATGTCAAAATGGATTAAAATGTATTCCTTTTCTCTGGGTGTTCATCAGTTTTAGCACCTATTTACTGTTGTGTATAAAGCAGAAGGTATCCATTATATATACCTGCCTGTTTTATTGCTCGTATTTATCATTCCTGGGTATATCTTACATATAGTACTAGTGCTGCTGCTTCTAGAGTAGGAGACCAGTCCTACTCCGTGGGCAGTCTTTAGAATACTCTCTTTATAACTAAAACTCTTTTCTAGTCCTGGTCCATAGTTCTGAATTTGTTCTTCCTTATTTAATTAGCAACATGTATTTTTAGAAAAGTAACAAAAAGACAGCACCTCACAAAACCAAGTGATTCCGCTACATACTCTTCTCCTCTGAGAACGAGGTTGGAAGGACAAACAATACATGACAGGATGTTATTCTGCCACTTAATGTTCTGCTAAAAGGCTGTTTGTTAAGGTGATAGGTGTTGTACAATAATCTACACACAATAGATTAGCATGGCTTTACTTATTGCTTCAAGAGTAGTCATTAGAAAATATTGCTAGGGAACAATTATCTAGAAAACAAGTAGCTCACTGTAAGACCTGCTAATGGGCAGTTAATTTGGGGCTTACAGATTCATAAAACCACAAAAAATGTATTTTAATGACAACATGGCAAATATCTCTCTCCTCTTCAGAACTTATGTATTACCATCTTTACTACAGGACAACTAACAAGTTTATGTAGGCATTCTGGCACATAGTTCAGGTGAAAGTGGCACAGAGGTTTTGCTTAATTGGGCTAGGAGCTCAAAGCTCAGAAGTTTTTCTAAATCACATTTATAATAGCATGCAGAATTTGTGATTGACAGTGTTTGTATTATATGTAAAGGGTTCAGACATCAGAAAGAAGAGACTTCCAGAACTGCGGTAGTCCCTGTTCTTGACAGTCACCACGGCTACCATACCAAGCCTTTATTTATCCTGGAATATGTTTATCTATCCTTCTGCCACTTAGTTTGATTCAATTTATTTTGGCCAATGCAAAACTCTGAAAAGCAGCAAGACTAAAAGATTTGAGACAGGGTGTTTGGGCTGGAATGAGCTTAATTCAGTAGGATCAATCTCACTTATCTTGACCATCTTAAAAAATAGATGTCTAGTCTAAGTTTGCCATCTGTGGCCACTGAGAAAGTTAAGCACACAGGGATTTAGGCAGCCTCATGTTGTGTCTAGAGCAGAGGGGACAAGTGTCTGAAGCACTTACTTGTTCCCTAGTCTTCAGAGAAAACTTGATTCTTGGAATGCTAAATTTGAAGTGGGCCAGAGATCTGAAGGCAGAAGTGAGCACTGCTGCAGCTGAGGCAGCCAACGTGTCCCTCTTGATGTCCTTTCACTCCATTGCTTCTCCGCTAGCCATAATGCAGGGAAGACACTTGTTTCTCTGAAATGCCATGTCTTCTTGTCCAAAATAAAACATGTTGAGCCTCACACTGCCTTTGAAAACTAAAATCCCAGGAGCAAACGGCTGGTTTAACATCTGCCTCCACTGATGCTTTTGTTCAGGCTAACAGGAAAGTTGCCACTTTGCATCACTTACCATATTGACCTCTCTAATGTGAACCCCAGCCCACAGGGAAGCAGACTGAGAGGCCTCATGCTGTTTTTCAGAGGCCATCCTGTTGCTATAGTGACACAGTGATACTATCCTGGACCACAGGTAACTGGAGATCAACCTTTCTAAGCCACAGGAACAAGTACACATCTGCAGAAGTGAATGACCTGTCACCTATGACTGAGTTGTTACATTCCCTACTTTCACTGTGTTGCTTGCTTTCATGCATGATTAATAACCAAGCCACAGAAAATCAATCATATATATGAGGTTAAACAGTTTACAGATTTTTGTTGTAAGGCTGCTCATGCATTGCAAATTAGTAACATTGTTAAGGAGTAGCTCCTAGCTGCATGGATAAATTCAGGACTGTTAACATACTGACTTCTCCACCCAAATCTACCAGTGACAACTCGCACTGTGGTCTTCTCCCTCTCTAAGGATGTGAGTGCCTGCCATGTCACTGTAGTAGTTTTGTCTTTGCTGCGATGAGTAAGATAACCCCTTTAATCCCAGTTGTTCTTTAGATATAAGTATCCGTGTCAACAACAGATGTCAATAAGAACAGCAATAGGAATTACTCACTATCTATGACACATACAGGTTGCTAAAGGAAGGTAAGTGGAGGTATTCTGAAGAGCAGAAGCCTAACCGAGAGCAAGAAATTGCATGCAAGGTGATGGAATTATGAACAGCAGCAGGAGCCGATCAACTCCTGCCTGTTGAGTTTCCTGCACACTCAGCATCTTTAATTCATCCACAGCCTCTACTGTCACTGGCACCCTCAATCCCAATAAAGTGATATGAATAATGTATTACTTGAAGGAAGAGAATCAACTGGTTTTGAGTTTGACAAGCTTTTTTGTGCTTCTATTTTGTTGCTAATTTAAGCATGTTGCTATTTCCAATATTACACATGTTCAATTTTGCAAAAGATCACCAGAACCCAAAAAAGAAGCCAGAAGCTCTGAGATTGCATTAGAACAAGGAATTAGCTCTCCTCAGTGAGCTCTGGGCACTCAGCAGAGGTGAGATAGTGGCCTGAGACTGGAAGAGGAAACCCAGAAAATGGCATAGGTTTGCTACGCTGCTGTTGGATTACAGACTTCTTGGCAAGACAGTTTGCACAAAGCATGCAAGTGTGACAGGTTGTGGCAGCTGAAGAATCTGAAAGCTGTCCAACAGTTAAACCTGCCCCAACAACTGATGCACGTTTCCTACTCATTTGCAATTCAGCACAGTAGTTTTAGGTGGTATTTTGTTTTCCTTCATTTTTAAACTGTCTGAGAGAAGGACCTATTCAGAGGAAGAAATGTACAACATGAAATTGGTTAGAGTTTCAGCCTCAGTGCAGTGCCATAATACTTTTACATGCATGTAATGTCATGGTTCTGCACTGCTTGCTTTATACAGAAAAAAAATGAAAGAGAGATGTTAATGGAAAACAGAGAAAAGGTGGTTAAACACCTGATACCACCGTTGGACTTGTTAGGAAACACTGTAAGCACAGGAGGAGATAGCATTATGAAATGGCATATATACACACATGACCTGCAGTAGGACCTGCTAATGACTCAACTACAAGGATATCTTCTGCAGAAAGGCAATTCCCATACAAGTTTTCCAAGGCTTTAAGAATGTTGGTTTTCTGCTTGCAGAAGCATGTTTCCAGGCTCCAAAATGCCCTTCCAAAGAGACTCAGTCTGAAACTGGATGTGGGAATGAGCAGTGAAGCCAAAACCACAACCACAGTTAATGACTACTAGCTCTTTGGAATTAAAAAATAAATATCCTGTGGGATGCTCCAAGAAAACCACACTTTGAGAGTCTTGGCTTAGCAGCAATTCTCCCATGCAGAGCCTTTTGTCTTTGAATGGTACTACCAGAGTGATGTAGAACACACTACCACTTCCATCACTATTTCCCTCTTGCTCTGAGTTCCTGGTCACTACGCACTGCATCACAGAAGATCCTGTGTAATGCAGGGCTTTAAGTAGATGGAAAAATTTGACACAAGATCTGTAAAAAGTGCTCTGGGGGAATGACTACTGCCTCTGTTTACTTAGGCCTTATGACTTTTGTACAACAAATTGGCCACTGGGTCTGCCTCTGTGATCAGTCCATAATCTCTGGTCCCTCTGAGCCTGGAGCAGAGGGCAGCTGCACAGAACAAGTTTGCAGCAAAGAGACCATTGACACCAACTAGAGTCCTCACATCATCCTTCCTTTGCCTTGTACAGGCAAGAGGCAGTAGATTGCCCCCCTCTATCTTCAGTGAGGATGGATTTGTTTCATACAGAAACTGAAGACAGCAGACATTGGTACTTGCAGCTTTGTGAAGAAACACAGGCATGTAAATTCTTAATCAGAGGGCAAAAGACCATCTGTTTTATAGGAAGGAAAATACCAGAAGAAGATTCTGACTATAGTACATGACCTCTGCATCCGTTTCAGTACCTCTCATTCCAAGGTATAAAAACTCTGATAATCTTTTTACTTATGAAGACAATGCTAGGCAAATGAGATAGTTTTCCTTATCACTGAACATAAGTGTTGTTGAAGAAATGTAGAGACTGACTACCATCTAATTGACTTCTCAGCATCAACCTTGATAATAAATTTCATTTAACTTCATAAAGTTATACAACAAAACAAACTTGCAACTTACTATTAAAGGCAGCAGATGCAACTACTAAGTTAGAGAGTGCTGAGGATTTGTTTTACACTTTTCTCACACTGAGATAAAAAAATGTCCCTAGAGAGTCCACACTTTTGGACTCTCCCTTGTCATAACACAGAAACAAGTAACACAATACTTAACATCAGTACTGAATTTCTGAACATGTTATCTTTAAACAAGCTTATAAAAACCAGAGACTGTATATTCTTATACAGTAAATCTACCCTAATTCCAAGAGCCAGATGATTTATTTGCAAACACTGTTGTTTTCTCCATGGTGATGCCAACACCAATTTTCAGTTTTTGCACTGATCTCTGTGATCTTAGATTTCCTTAATGAATAAACAGTCTCTGAGAGGATGAGGATGGTGATACAAAATTTTTTAGATTGCTTCTTCCATTTGCTAGTAGAATTAGAATTTATCCATCATTTCTCATGATCAGCAACAGAATTAACCTAGACATTTCCTATTGACAGCCGTGGGGGACAAGTTATTGAGCTACAAGCTTTTGACCTGAACGTCTATGATTGTTTTCTTCACACAGGAGTACAAATGGTGAGAAGGGAAAAAGAGTTTGACTAGAGAGATTGTTACTCTGACATCAGCACCTACTGAACAATGAGGATGTGCCAGTGAAGTCAGAATGAAATCTCAATCTATTGATAGCTATTTACAATATTTTCACTCTAGGGAACTAAGTAACTACATCAAAACCACAGTTTTATTAGCTAGTGTTCCTCTTCCAGTGGTGAAACATGAACTTTGCTCCAGTTATGATGCTTGCATGTCTCACTGGTGTTCCCAGGAAAAAAAATGCATGCTACATCCTGTGTACATACAAATTAATGGCTATAGGCTAAAATCTGTCATCCTGTGCAGAAAATTCTCAGATCCACGGTTTTGATGGAAATTCTGCAACCTCAAGCTCAAATAGTTTTTAAGTGATTTTTCAGATAGGCAGTAGAGCTACAGATGCTATTTATCAAGGTAGATTAAAAAATTGACTCCTCCAATCACAAGGATGCTCTAATATCAATGGAAGAAATCTTTAACACCAGTGTTCCTCTAGAAAGTGAGTGGATTTCCATTTAAGTACGTTTCTGGGCTAATTCTTACACATCTACCCTTTTCAAGCAAGAAGAAAAAGTAAGTTCAGATGTCCTCTACATGCTGAAGTCCGTATAGGTTCAAGATAGTTCTTTCTCATCCAGAAAGGCTTCATGGATAGGAAACCTGAAACATGTTCATCACAGACTAGCAGTGCCACACTGACTCGCTCCCACTCCAACATGGGCTACTGGTCAAAGGGGGAAAATCTGTCATTCCCTCCATTAGAAAGATCTAACCGGATCTGGACATGCGGTTAAAGTTATCTAATCATATTCAAAAGGTGTCGCAAGTTATGACTAAGTTATGACTATCCATAAGTAAACTTTAACTTCCAGTCTGGGTTATAGAAATGCAGAGCTTCTCATGCTTCCAAGTGCTACTGAGAGTCCTTTTCTTTGATTTCAGTGAGTTCTGATCAGGTCCACATGAAGCTATGCCACTTTGGAATCACTGCACAAGTGTTAACTATCAATCTGCAAGAGCAGAACAACATCATCCCACCTCACTATGATCCTAAAGGAAGTACAGCCATAGAGAAAAATTGACTGCTATTATTTCTTAAAAGGAAAACCTGAGAAATAAACAATACCTGAAAATGTGCCTGTTAGGGGACAGAACCACATCTTGTTTCAATTGGATTCATTGAAGACAATAAAGCTGTATTAATTTGCAATGGCAAAGAACTGGACTTTAAAAAAAATAATTAGATGGACTCATCTAAATCTTGAACTGCCATTTGCATTAAACCTGGGAAAGTACTGCCTTCCTCTTCTCAGTGGTTTTTTTTTTGTCTACATTAGATAAAGCAGGGGACCTTTCTGCTAACCCAGCAATAGAGGAAATTTCCAGATGAGCAAAATTTATAACAGATAGGATATTCAATAATTGAACTGGAGTAGGAGTACAAGTCCTATTAAAAAAAAAAAAAAGGTGGAAAACCAGTATCCAGAGAGTTTCCAGTGTCTGCTGGAATTCTTCAGAGTAAATTTTCACAAGATCAAATTTTTTTTAAAGTCCAAGACTTCTAGCAAAACCCAGTTTGACTGATAATTTAGTGGGAAACAAGCCGCACTGAACAGAACTTTTCTGTTTGTCAACACATTGACCCTCTACACTTAATTTGCATTGTCCAGGAAGGACTGGACATACAGTACTGTAGGACAAATGCTGAGTATTATTTTACATAAGCAAGACAATGCTCATCTAAAGCTTTAGAATAAACATCAGGTGAAGAGATTTACCAAAGTTGGTTTTTTTTCCTCTGTAAAATATGAGCAGTTTTGTTGCCAAAAATGTCAAAAAATGACTTCTTCCCACTTGTACAACAGTAAGATTTGATAGGTAGGAAGTATGAAATACACAGCAGCTTTTTCTGAAAAGCTATCTAAGCTCACTCAGCTTACAGTATGTGGAATGTAATTATCCAGAAAGTGAAATATGTATAAAAATAGGTAAAATTCCTACAATATTTGTATTGAATTATAATTCCTCCTCCCAGGAAGGTTACAACACATCTACAGTATATGTATGAAATGTTTGTTCATAAAGATAAAAAACATCATTACCTTAATGAAGAACACATTAAACATAGGAATGCATAATCAGAACTGACTCTCAATTCTGCTTAGCTGGTGCAAATCTACAGAGAACCATCATCCTTTCTGCACAAAACAAAACCAATCTCTAATTTGAGAGTTGGGCTTTTTTCTTGTTTTGTTTGTTTTTGTTCGTCATAGAGGGGCCAGACTGAAGTTTATGAAAGAAATTCCTCTGGAAGTGGAAGTACGTTGTTTATTTTTTTTCCCTATCTCCACTTTGTTTACTGACAGCAGCCACCTACCTTTAAAAATTATTATTGCCTGACATTACATGGAGCTTTTACTGCTTGTTCAGAACAAGGCAGTGAAACAGAAAGAACCTCCAACTCCTCTGTCATGACCCAGTTCTGGGCTTGTGCTTTTTTGACGAGTCTTTGATCTGCAGCAGGCCTCATAGGCTAGTCTCCCGGAGGAACATGGTGCCAATGTTGTAAGAAACCTTTCTCACTCTGGCAGATGTGATGGAGGGTTTTGGTGGCTTCTGACCACTTCTGACCTCGAGGAAGTAACAGATCCCAGGAATTTCCTTTGGAAAGTTTTCTGGAAGCTCTTCACGAGAACGAGGGATAAAAATAAAATTTTCTTCCTTCTTCAAAAGCCTAGGGAAAAAAAAAACAAACCAGAGGTATATAAAAAACTACAACACGGTCCAGAAACTTCTCTTTGGAAGAGATTGATCCTATGCTGTCTCAAATAAAAAATGAGTTAAATGTATTATGTAACATCTAAAAAAATCCTAAAGCAGGAGGTTCAGCTGATACATATATTAACTTATCATAATCAGCTTCATGATCATCATCAAGGAGTTCTGTGGCCTGAGAGCACCCAAAGGAGATGGTTCACAGAAACACATTCTCTGAAAATTAGTGTCAGCATTCAGAAAGTCATGTACCAGAAAGGGAACCAAATTCAAAATTATAATTATCCATATATATAATTTGGCTCACTTAAAACACTCCAGTCTGTCCAGTTCTGCAGGAATGAACATTTCAGAGTGACGAACTACCACCAAGTCTCCTGCTGGAAAGTAGGTGTGAAGGTGACAGTGCTTGGGAGCTCTCATACATAGAAGCAGGGTGGTCACTGTATGTCCTTCTCAGTATTATCATATTTCATAAACTATATTGAAACACAACAAATCCATGTTCAACAAAAAACCAGAATAAGATCTAACATTATTCATCAAAAGTACCCACAGGCTACCTTGTTGGGGTCAAAAAGGGATACAGGTTCACAGGAGTCATGAAAGCATCCTCCAGGCATTCCCACACAAGTGGTACAGCACCACAGACCTGACTATACTGCCTTTTGCCACTTGTCATCTTCCTCTATTGCAAAGAAATCTGTCTTTGGCTAGATCTGAAAGTTTACAGTCTCTTTATCAACTATCTTCCCTGAAACTAGTTGGACTTCCAATATAAAGAAAATAACTCTATACACTTTCTTTTTATTTCTAGTCAGTTAAGTCCCTTGTAGTGCTGAAAAGAACAGTTTTCAGGTAATGGTAAATTCTGAGCACAGTTGGATATGTGAAAATAGTCTTAATCTTTTCCCATCCCAGGATATTTATACTTTCTCTCAATCAATTTGAAGCTCAAAAACATCAGTGGGAAGAACTTTATTACCTTTATAGGGTTTTGTAATAGGTTGTTTGTTTAATGTCTCTAAAGCTAATTTCTGGGAAGTAAATGAATGAATGAATCCTGTTGCCAGGAGAATTTTCCAGGATTCTCAGCACATTAAATGGCACCTCCTTTACTGAGCATTTTTTGTGGTTTTGGCTGAGAACATCATGTGTGAGTGTATTGAAATATAAAGGCATTTTCTTCCCAGCTTTTATAACCAGATGGTTATAAATCCAACAACGTTTTTGCCTTTGAACTTCTGTGGTTGTCTTTGTTTAGCATGCGGTTTGAATGTAACAATCTATTTTCCAGACTGTCAATTTTATGATCACAATACTGTAATCTTTTCTAAATTGCACGTGAGTTTGCAGAGACCTCTACAGAGAAGTTTCTCTGTTTTCATCTCTGCAATGCTTGTGATAAGTATTTTTTGTTTTAAAACTACAGGCTCAATACACTGAAATAACTTTTGTTTCTTCCCAAACTAGATTTCTGCAAGCAACAGTTGAACTCTTGGGATTTCTGAGATAAATCTCTCAGCTTTCACTGTGGTCATTCTTCCCCAAGCTGACTATTCACTAGGAAGCATCTGGCCTTGCTAAAATTCAATGGTTTCCTTCTCAGAGCCTTATATTATCTAATGAGAGTCATACAAATCTAAAACTGTAAAACATACATATATATTCTTTGATTCAGTTCAGGGCTGACAATGAACTTAGTTGACATTTTACACATTTCCTTCATAGAACAAAAGTAGAAGATACTAATTAAGGCCTTGTTTTCCCTTGTTTTGTGAATTATAACTTGGTTGCAATTAAATCCTCCAGGAGTGATGCATGATTAAGCAATTAATCCTTTGGAAACTCCTTCACTACTGTGGCTTGTGATGGACTCCACAACCCTGTATTAGGTGCACTGTTTGAATCAGCCTCTCATCCTCAGAAATTGTTTAGCTGACCTTTACTGGGATAGCATTTCAGCTCCCAAGCAATCATAGCAGGAAACCTTCTTTGCCAAATACTAATGGAAGCTAATTATGATAATATTCTATGCTACTTATTTTAGTTCATACTTTTCAGAAAAAAAATATAATTATTTGCTAGCTCCTGTAATAATACAATTAGAAAGACTTTAATGAGGACAAAAATAGTCTCTTGATAGCATTCTCCTAAAGAATAGGTCCTCCAAATTCCTTAAATATATTTGTCCTGATGCTTGGTTTCTCAGGCTGAGAATGAGTTTAGAAATTGCCTCTTATTTCTTATAGTTTTTGGTATACACTAAAGAAGTTATCTGCTAAGTCCTGCAATGTTAGGATGAGGGGTAGTGGGTTCAAGCTGGAAGAAGGGAGATTTCAGATTGGAAATTAGGAGGAAATTCTTCACTCTATGGGTGGTGAGACACTGGAACAGGTTGCCCAGGGGGTTGTGGATGCTCCATCCCTGGAGGTGTTCAAGGCCAGGTGGGATGGGGCCTTGAGCAACCTGGTCTAGTGGGAGGTGTCCCTTCCATGCCAGAGGGGTTGGAACTAGACTGAGGTCCCTTCCAACCCAAACCATTCTATGATTCCATGATAATCCTCAGTGTGTAGCAGGGAGGACATTTTTCTGCAGGATTCCTGTTCTGTATTTAGGCCATTTGTGATGTTAAAAAGAACACAGTAGCTGTTAATGGCCATGGCATAGATCTATAGCCCTTTCGAAGTTTCTTGTCTTCCTTTTCAAGGGTTGCGACCAAGTCAGATTGCCTGTTCTGAAAGTCTGAGAACACAATCTATCCTGAGAGCACAATATATCCTTCTACTTCAGGAAATTATATGGCATCTTAAATTCTACATAAAATTGTCCCATAGTCATAGAACCAAAGTTGAAGTTACACAACCTCTGCAGTTCAGGAATATGCATATAACGACTAGTTTGAAAATATGCCAAAGTATTTATCTTGCCTGTATTTCCTGCATCATTTCTGTGTATTTCCCTTAAGAGAACTATTGCAAAGGATATTTTTATAGTAGGTTATTCACAGGTTCAAAATTCTGTGTTTTACTCATGGCTGGATATACAACTTACAATTCAGTGCTAAATTATGGGGGTCAGACTACCTATAAATTGCCTGGAACTACATCTGTCCTCATTTTGTCTTCTTTGTTGATGTTTCAGGGGAGGAATAATTTCCTAGACACTAATTTGTAGTTGATTAACTTTGACAGCTTCCCCTCCTAACCTGAAATCTTCCAGAATTGTTTAAATTCTTGTCCTACCCCTTCCCTGGTGGAAATACTGTTGCTTTCAGACAAAAAAAAGAGATGGTATTTGAGGATTACACCTTTTTTTTTTTCTTGTTCCTTCATTTAAAAAAGGAAAGGTGACAGTATGTAAACACAGAAAGTGATTATTTTCTAGTGGAAACATGAAGTTTTTCAAGGTCAGGAGGTCTGTGTGTGAATGAATATTTAGTGGGAACCTTGAAGAAGCTCTTAAAAGCTGTAGCTCCTTTTTGCATAGATTAAATGATAGGGTAATTATATTTCAAACTATTTTGCAAGAAACAGTCACATCTTCATCAGTGAATTCCTATAGTCAGAAAATGAACTAAAAAAGATCTGTTACTACAGAATTATCTGTTGCAAGGCCAGCTATGCTGAGTGCATGATTCTTACTCTCTCCATGCCCACTGGAAAGCAGTGTCACCTCTTTAGCTCTACATCTCTCACAGATGTTAGACCTTTGCACTAATCACTGGATGCTGTGAAGATTAATACACAAACAAGAAAAACGTGCCTCTGTTTGCCCTTGGTCTCAGCAGGAAGGATGGCTGCAAATATTTTATGATTGCTTTTGTGAAAAGCTGGCTAACTTGCTCCATTCCTTCCCACAAAAGATACAATCACAAACTGAAGGATCTGTCCAAAGGGAGGAATAAGATGGTGAGAAGAGCAGCCTCTTACTGGCCTGGAGCAGCAACTCCTTTGGAAATATGAAAGAGTGACTCCTTTGGAAACAGAAAAGACAATCTTCTTTGAAAACTGTATTTCCACAACTAAAGGAATAAATGTTTACCAGGTGCTACCTCAACTCTAGCTGCTTTGAGAAACAGCAGCACTGATGAAGCACTTGCCTAGCTTCATCATGCTCTAATACTTTGAGTTCTATCATGAGGGCTTCAGAGGACACATTGCCTGCATAGTGTCTGGAAACCTTTGAAACCTCCTCCTCCCTGCTGTGACTAGTCCTTGCTGGACAAGGCTAGCACAGGTCGCCACATCCCAGCAAACTTTGCAAATCCCAGCACATGCCATCACATTTGTTCTGCTGCAAGCACATTACACTGTTTGTAGGGCCCAGGGGCCTGTCTTTTCTCTTGCTCTTTGCACCAGGCGTGCCTTAAAAGCCACCTTCAGACCATGCAGTCAGGCCAAGTCCTTCCAGAGTCAACAGATAGTAAGAAGCAAGCTAGGGATTCTGGTGGTGACACAGCCCATCCTGGACCAGGTTCCTCCTCTAGCTTGCCACTTGCTGTCCCCTGACAGCAGGAGCAGTTCAGGAGTATCAGCCTCCACAGAACATAGCACAGCATCTCCACCTGACTGCATAGTTTGCCCCTTCTGCCCTCCTCAGGCCCTCCACAAAATGTACAGTGGATATACTTTACATCACAGTTCTTGAGATAAATGCCATAAACTGATATATATACGTATATAAAACACGTATTATACACTAACTTACAAACACATGTTCATATCTGAATAGCTATGAGACTAATTATAATATTTGATGCTTCGATAAACTGTGTTACTGGAAAGTATTCAAGTAAGGTATTAAAAACACTTAAATATTTATTCAGCTTTGGTTCTGCATATATATGCATTTTAACCTATGTATAATGAATTTCCACATACCCTAAATAAAAGTCAGGTTATGGTAGGGTTTGGCAATTTGCTGAAACCGAGTTTTAAAAGCACCCACTCAGAACTGAACCTCAATATAAACTTCTTTCAGGAAAATTATTCTTTATAGATCAAAATTTGAGCAATATTTCTAAAAGAAATACAATGCACTCCAATAAAAGAAAATATGCAGTGCCTTCCTAAACACAGTATGCACCAAGGAAAGCAAAGTGGCCAGGACAATCTTCCAGAAGTGTTACCTTTCATAGGGATAGCTGTCAACAAAAGAAAAGGTTCTTTCTTTTCTAACTCTTAAAGGACTGTAAAAACTGTAGTTAACCTTATTCACATCCACTTATTAATTGGTACAATTAGGAAAAGCTAATTAATGATTTTGCAAATGAGACAGACAGAAGACTGTCTCCTGCTGGATTGTTGAGCCTTTCCTCTGTTGCAGCAAGTGTTGGTCACTTCACCAGCTGGGCATCTGGTTCGATAACATAAACCAGCTTGTTTGTTTCCATATGAATAAATTATTATGACACACATTAGAAATACTGGTAGGCTACTCATAAAATACACTATATAAATAATTTCCTACTGTAATGCCAAAGATCAGTGCATTTGGTTCTAAATTTTAGTGGCTTTGAATTTCTCCCTCAGTTTACATATATGCTAGAAAGACCAGAAGACTGAACAAAACCTGACCATATCTGGATCTAATTAACTTCATATTGTACTTTACTATTTTTTAAACTATGGAAGTTCATGTATTGGTGTTTTCCTCCATACAGACCAATTGTAAGAAGTTTATGAAAGGATCAGTCATGATTTTTTAATGTAATATATTGTACATCATATGCAGCTCAACATGGCTAGTGTCTATCACTAACCTTTAATACTGTTATTTCTCACCCACCTAAGGAGAAACAATACTGGGTCTCTGATCTCTGTTTGGGACATCAGAGAATGAGGCCTAGTGAATGGGATTGCACCATCACCAGTAAAAGTCCCCAGGCTTTGCATTGATCTAACAGTGCTCAAGACTTGTCTGGATTTGTCTCGGCTTGAGCTTTTTGTACTTTTAGCAGTTGTCTAGCAGTCAGGTGACGATTGCCTAAGTATGTTTTAGCTTTAGTTTAGCTGTGTGGAACTGTGCTGTAAAACATACTGTTAACTAACGAGCAGTGATCTAACACAGAGTTATTCTGTGTAGAGTGAACTCCATATGAACCTTGAATAAAAATGTAGTGTCATGAAGCACATTCACATTCAGAGCCCCAGGACCACAAACACAAATCACAGTGACTACAGGGGTGCAGCCTTGTGGAGGCAGGTGACACTGGGAACAAAAAAACAAGAATAAACCAGTGCATTTTTACTAGACTTTCAATACTTTAATTAGACTAAAGATAATTTTTTGTATCCATCTATAAGCTGTGCTCCCTTTCTGTCCATAACTAAATTGCTTGTCGATTAATATGTCTCATGAAAGCATCAATGATGAACTGACCAACATAAAAATAAACAGTTTTTTAAAGGATGCTTACAAAAAAAGAATTACAAAATCTGAAAAAGCTCTTGGAGAGCAAATCCATTTGTTCGTCCATGTGAGGCAGAAAAATATAGATTATAGAACACAAAATGGTTTGGGTTGGAAGGGACCTCAAAGACCATCTAGTTCCAATCCCCCTTGCCATGGCAGGGACACCTCCCAGGAGACCAGGTTGCTCAGGGCCTCATCCAACCTGGCTTTGAACACCTCCAGGGATGGAGCCTCCACAACTGCCCTGGGCAACCTGTTCCAGTGTCTCACCACACTCAGCGTAAAGAATTTCCTTCTAATTTCCAATCTAATGTAGATATACAGATGTAGATGTACATATAGATGTAGATATAACCTGTAGAAAAAACTAAATATTAGAATAAATATTAGAGTTTATAGAAATGCATAGTTTACATTTAAAATCCCAATAAAGAGAGATGAATGTACATCCTTCTTAAATACCTATAAGTAAAATTACTTTAATGCAACATTCTGTGAGATAACAGTTAAAAATCTATTAAAATTCTGCAGATTTTGAAAGCTGAGGGGCATTTTAGGCTGGTGAACCAGTAGTGACTTCACTCAGCTCAACAAAGAGGTATGCTTGGTTGCCCTCTCTCCTAAATCAGCTAAAGATATGGGATACAGGCTCTTCATCTTTGCCCAAGCTCAAGTCCCATATGTCTTGCCCAGCATGTGATAATGCAAAGTATCTGTACCTAATACTTGATGCTAGAAGCACCTTCTCCACAAGGGAAATAGGTGCTGGAAAAGACCAGAGGTGGAAAGAGGAGGAAAAAGAATTAATTTTTAAATACAGTTACTTGACAAATAGCAACAATTATGTTTACCTGCTTTTGATAACTGCTTAGAGATCCCAAGGCATTACACTGTAATACTATTAGGAAAACAGGATGAATGTAGGTATATTATATTAATATCTTATAAACATCATTATTCAGGGCTGAAACAAAGAATTAAAAAAATATTTAATCTCTCTTCTGTGCTGAAGAAGAGAGTCATAAATCTCACTGTACTTCCTTCCTGAGTATGGAAAATAGGGTAATTTTATTCAATTCAGGATAACGTAGATGAACTAAATAAATAAACCTTGAGTTGGATTTGCCAGTTTACTAAAGGAACAGAGAACGTGTTATTCTTTTCCTAGTCCTTCCTGGCCACACATTTTAACAGGGACCAGTCTGAGATCCTCTACTCCCTCTCCAGTTTTCACATTTCTCTGGAACTTTTACTAGTGCTATTCCAGTGCTTTCACTTTACACTACTCAGTGATTCAAAGCAAATGGGGGTCTGTGATCCTTCAGTCAAAAGACCTATCTAAGGCAAGAGAACAAGATATTTTTAACAGAAGTGAGCTCTTATCCCTAACAGATTCAAAGGCCACCTTTGTAAAAGGTGCTGTTGCACGCTCCAGAGCTCTGCCCAGGCAGGTGTAACTACAGCAGGGCTGCCCCAGGTTCACTGCTGATGCTAGGCAACACCACATCTTATATTTGGTATTTTAAACTCTGATTCTCACACAGGCAGATTATGGGCTCCCAGTGAAGTGTCTGAGACCATAATAGGCATTCTGAGGTATGATTATCATTTGAATGCTGCTGATGTTTTATAATGCATAATCTGTACCGTAAAATGAAAGCTGATAAGTACTAGACATGTTTCCAGTATCTGTGTGCTTTATAAGCACAAAACTTGTATCAGAATTTTCATTGGGGATGACATAGTGGACACAAACACATAATGATAAATGCTTGTAGTTTTAATTAACTGAGAATCTTGTTATTTTCATACTGATTGCAGAATTATCCACTTTGGAAAACATTGCTGCTTAGATAATATAAATATTGAGTGCACAGCAGCACAGTATGATCAAATGGAAGCATTTGATAGAATACAGGGTCAACTATAAAGACATTTCAGTTTGCAATGAATCACTATTTGTACACAACAAAATATAGACTCATGCAAATTATATTTAAGAAAAGTTATGTACAGATGCAGCAGATCAGTAGTTTGTTTGGATAGTACATATTATGCTCAAACCTCCAGATCACCTTCACAGGCTCTGAATAACTCTGAACTAGAGTATTTTCCAATCGCAGTCTCTCCTGGCCACTCTGTCAGAAGTGTCATTTCTTGACTTCCTTTCTGTCTGTTCATGCTTTCCACCAGGCCAGAAGGTATGGTTTGAAATAGCCTTTTTAAGTCACCCCATGCACATTCATTTTCTTTTTTTGTATAACTTCTGAAGCATGTAAAATAAACTCATTCCTAGCCTTCTCATTATTACCTTTAGCCATTCATTGTGAATGACAACTGCCTCTCACTCAAACGTATATTTTCTTACCATTTTTACTTCCTTTACCTGTAATCGCGTGTCTAGCCTGTCACTTGGACTTAAAGTTCTCTGAAACAAGCACTGAATTTGTTCAGCACATAACAACAGATTTCTTAGATAGTACAATAATGGAGATAACAAATACCAGTAATCCTGTATTTTCTTGTGTTCTGTTTTGCAATTTTATGTTGTAGTGTTACTGTACCGTCAGTCACTTTTCTGCTATCTTCCCTTTCTGAAAGGAACAGTCTAAATTTGCAACTTTCTGGAAGATAGGCCTGGACATGATGATCATGATGACATGATGTCACTTTTCAAGTGACATCAAGTTCCAAACAGTAATTTCCTATTTATTTCTTGAATTTATTTTCATTTAAATGAACAGATTTTCTATGTTTAAGAGTAGTCTAGGGTATGTCTTTCTCTTGCATGTTACCAGATAACTGTATGAATCTGCTTCTGTTCACTTCATGAACAAAAGTCTATTCAGTTTTTCTGTTTCTTGTTATATTAGCTACTCTTGACCCTTTCTGAAAACGTGATCTTGAGTGAAGGACTCTGCAGAATAATATAATGTTATTCATTAGTTTTAATTACTTTTAACTTCAATTTCTGACAGAGTTGTATTTTAGCATACCAGAACCTTCAATTCTTGGATAAAGAAATCCCATTTAAAGCTTTTATTTACATAGATAGGTATAGGGAAAAAACATATTTTGATTCATAATTCTGTATAAGACAAAAGAGGAATGAAAAGCAGTATTGTTTGAGCAATTGCATACAGATTTACCACAGAGAAACAGTCCCAAAACCTGAGCAAAACTGTACTTTGGAAAATTGCATCAGATACAGAACACTGGAAAAAGAGTAAGATTGAGATCCCCTGTCAAAAAAAGTGTGTACATCAGTAGTAATCCAAGCAGAAGAAATTCTAATAGTCAAGCTGTCAAATTTGAACAATAAGGAATCCTGTTTTTATTTAGGAGCTGTTCCCCATAACCAAGCCTTCTCTCTATTCGCATAATTTCTTCAAAGAGCTAGGAATAATGCTTTGCCATTTTCACTCTTTTTCCCCTATATTAAGAAAATGCTTCTATCCAGTGTCCCTTTACAGTGTGAAATAAGAAATTCTGTCTTCAAGAAAGTATAAAAGCTCTTTTAAAGCTTGGCCTTGCTGGCAAAATTAAAGACTTCCCTCTGAGCCCATGGGAATATGCTTCTATCAGTGAACTGTGTCTAGTAAGTGGAACCCAAATACTTAGCCTAAAGCTGTAATAGTGCATAAAATCGAGATGCTTTGGAATGCCTGCTTCTTCCATTACACATTATTTCAGGCAGGAATGGTTGGCCCTCCTGTTGTGCTTCCTTGCCTCCACTAACTTCTTTGAGCATTCTGATGCAAAAGTGTAAACAAGACTGACAGCCCCATACAACACCTCTTTCCAGTTGTCCTGGTGTCCTGTTGACTTTCTGTTGAAGTTCATGTGTTGAGAACAGAGCACATTACAAGATCAAACTCAAAACAGGCTGATATAAAAACAGCATTAAAAGAGTAGGAGGACTTACTGGTATGTGGTTGGACTGACATTGATGCGGCGTGGGTGACTTCCTGACTCGAACTTGCTTGCGAGAGTGACATTGTTCCCAAAGAGACAGTAACGTGGCATTCTTACACCAACAACTCCAGCCAGCACTGATCCTGAGTGAATGCCTATCCTCATCTGGAAAAACATGAGATCCATGTCAGTCTGTCTCTCTTGTGCTGCCCATGGTAGTGTCATTAGTCCTTACTTACAAGCTAGTCATAGCAACCCTTTCAAAGAAACAATAAATCAAAGAAGAAAGAGCAAAGTGGAAGAAAACAGGCTTTCCCCTTCCTCTAGCTTAGATCAGATGCAGTTAAAAAATGAAGAACAAAACCATGGTTATCTTTTTACTAGAACTGTTTTCTTCTATGCACACTTGCTGGAGACTATGATAGTCAAAACAAGAATCATGAACAGAATAGGATGGGATCACCAAGAGCTACTTCAATATCAGCCATTTAATTACACAGATAAATTAAGAAGCCAGTAGTTCTAACACAGGCTTTAAAGTAAGACCCAAATTTTCTCAAACTGGCAGAAAGAGCAGTAAAGTGGAGTGAATGAATATTGTGCTTCTGTCTTCTTTGTATTTTTTTCTTCCAAACTCCTCTAGGTCTATGGTCCTTCTCACTTTGTCAGAAAGCTACTGCAACAGTGAAGATGCTGAACATTAAGGCACCAATAATTTTAGAAATAACTATATCCCCCTCAAAATAAGGAGGAATAAATCCCCAACAAATTTTTAAAAATCATCCATTTAACTATTCTAGCAATCATCCCCTTTACCTGTCTGAGATCTAGCGATTACATTGATCTGTAATGCTTGGAGTCACAATCCAAGTTTCTCTGAGTGAACCATCAAACAGAGATTTATGTTGCATACAGTTTAGCAACAAATTTTGTTTGCCAAGAAAATAAGTTTTACTCATAAGAAAGTCTCTTATTAACTTTATAACATTAAAAAATGAAAATAATCTATTTATGTCTTCTGAGGATCCTCTGATTCATAGCAACTGGACTGCTGCAAAGCATGAGATAACGTGAAGAAAATAAATAGCAACTACTAAAACAGGGTCTGATGGGATCTGAATGAGTGACTTAACTAATACTAAACTCAATATGGTCCTTTGACTTAATTCTTGTCTGTCAATCCCTATTTTTTAACAACACCATACATTTTCACTAAAATACAAAGTCATTGTTAATGTTTTTTTTAAGTTAAGACAAATGCCAACACTTTATAACCTTGGTCTGTGAAGTTGTACAAGCATGAGACACCTCACATTATTTCACTGACCATAGCTTTTCTCATGTGTCCAAGACTTTTACCATGCAGGTAAGCATCCTTTTCACTTTGTTCCTCTCTTATGTGTCACAGACAATGAGTAAAGCATTGTATCTGCTATACACTAAGCCCATGTGTAACCCAAGAACATGTTGTTCTGCATTCAGTGTGCCACTACTTACAACATTCTCATGGGCAACATAAAACATTCAGTCTTCACAATATGCTGTTAATTACAGACTAGAGTATTTTAAAAAAAAAATCTGTGAATAAATAGCACTGGAATTTAATTGAGCTTTCAAACCTTTGCTACCGTTTGGAAGGCAGCTACTGAAATCACTAAAGTATTCTACCCTACTGGGCTGGGAAGCACTCACAAACTTGCTTTGGCTGTGAACATCTGTGTAAACCCATCACACCTACAATATTTTGGTCACATTTAGGGCATGACAATTTCCTGCTTTTACCACAACACAGAATTAAACTCCACTGTTCATTTCCAGTGAATAAAGTGCTCCTGGTGTCAAGAAGCGAGCAAACAGCCCGTCTGCACATTAGTGAGATCAGTACCTGCCCTCAGCAAAAGATTACGAGCAGAGTCTTGCTCACACAACAGCAAGTATGCTGTCAGCTTTCAACAAATAAACTTATTTACAATGTCTTGGTTTTGTGAGATGGGAGAAGGGTTAGTTATTTTGCGCACAATTTTAAGAACAGAGCTAATGCTACCTGTTTGTTTCACTCCTGCTCTGCACATTTAAGAATGACAAATAAGCCACTTGCTCTGACCTTTTCTAGGGTACGTTAAATCACATGTGAAGGACAGATTGAAACTATAAGGAAAAGCATTAGCTTTATTTTGCTGTTGGAAAGTGGAAAAGAGTATACATTAGAGTGGAAGAAAAATTTGGTAGCAAAAAACAAAGAAAATATTTTTTACTTCTGCAATATATGCAGTGAAAGCTAAAGTTGTTGGTTGTTTTTCTGCTTTCACTCTTGAAATGCTTCATTTTACATGCCCACGTGATTTTTATCATTCAGTGCTTCAGTGACAAGAGGACTTCCAAAGGATTTCCATATTAGCAAGGGTTTAGGCTCTCTTGAAGAACCCAAACCCTGCTCACACAGTAAATGTTTTCTGGCTATTTTCTCACAATTGTCTCAAAAAGACACTGAGGAAATGGCCTTTGTGGTTATGAATTTACTTCATGTGCCAAGGAAACCAGATGTTACACTGTCCAACTCGCTGAAAAAATACAAGCTCATATACCACCCTTTATATAAAATATCTTCCTTCACAAAGTTAGGTGAATGAAGTTAAATCCATGCCAACTTCCACATAAAAACTGAGGCTGGGAGCAAAAGTATTTTAACTTTTATTTAAAATTTCACTCAGGAATACATAGGTTAGATCTTCAGCGAACTGCTTGACTTTCACAAGGGATGAGACAGAAGAAGAAAGGAAACAGATTTTCTATTTAATATAGTGTGTATCTAAAGAGATTTTTAAAACCCTCGGTTTGGCTGAATATATAACATTATGTGTTCTGTAGAAACTTGAATTTTTTTAAAAAACACGCTCCTACAATAAAAAAGGTAGATGTTCTCACAAGCACAGGTTAAACTACATAGAACTACTGATGAGTGTCAAAATCTGAAGTTTTCACTGGCTGTAAGAATGCCAATGTAGGTTTTCTCATTAAACCACAGAGATAAATGCCTGATGTAAGACAAAATTACACCAAGAATGGCTTACAATAAAGCCTCACTTTTCCTTCATTATATGGTTCTCTACAAGAAAAAGCCTGCAACACCAATGTTATTGCCATGAATTATTCATTAGTATGTCTTATATCGAGAATAACCATTATATTGGTCATATATTACTTTTTAGTGAAATATGCTTTTCATTAAAATGCCTTTTCAAGATTGTATTTCATCTGCAGATAGGTTATTCTGAGTGAATAGTGTTAACAGTTCAAGGCTTTTTTTTTACAAAGGAAGAAAATGTGTGATAAAATTAATAGCAACAAGACACTCATTGGGGCACATCAACTTCTCACATTAAGTTTGCAGCAAAAGAAAATTTACCTAGAGAACTTGGCTTAGAACAACAATAAAAAGTATGCATGTTTAGTTATAGTTCCCAAGCTATATGGTATACGCAGCCCTTATCAGTGTTTTCTCGGAACAGTTACCATTAAAAAATTACTAATAACATAAGAAATTCAAATTAGAAGGCAATGCTAGGATGCATTATTTGTCCACCAGAAGTATATTTATTCATTTATGTCCTTCAAATATGTGCAATATACATTATATATATATTATCTTGTACTTAAATTGAGCATTTTTAATAAAATGCATGCTCTTCATCTGTGCTGACTGCTCCCTATCTGTCCTAAATTATTTGGCTAATGATAAAAGGGCAGCATATAACTGAGACTGAAAGGTCAGAGGCATTACACGTAAAAATGGAAAGACAGCTCTTTGGCAACTATCACAAACAGAAGATATCTGTGAAAAGAAAACAACCAACCAGAAAACAGCTGACTCTCATAGTTAAGGAACAGTGAAGAGATGGAAAAGGCAAAAGACATTTCTAGAGAAGGATATGGAAGGTGCAACAGGGGATGAAGTATGAACAGGTGTGAAAAAGAGCAAGAGACCTGTGAGAGGACTTTAAGATAAAGAGAACATCTTGAACTGGCTGCAATGGTAAGAGAGCCATTAGTGAGAGTCTGGTTAGAGAGATGTTAGGACAAAGGTTGGACTTGATGACCCTGGAGGTCCTTTCCAACCATAATGATTCTGTGATTCTGTCATCCTGTGATTTAGAGTGGAAAATGACAGGGAGAAGAAAGATTCATTAATTTGATCTTTGCAGCAGCTGTGGTAATAGTACGGTGGAGAAAAGCTGATGTGTCAAAGGCATAAAAGAAAAGCAGCCTGCATTGATCAAAGGAGAATGGGAAGGAAAATACAGCTATGTAGAAAGGAAAAGAAACCCCCCAAAACTGGGAATAAAATGTAGCAATATTTGGATATTGCCCACAGGATAGGGCACAGGGAGCAGAAATGGCTAGCTATAGGATAGTGGGTTTGTATAAGAGTAATAGGTAGGAAAGAAAAGTACTGGAGCTATAGTCATCCTCTTATGGGGAAATGTGCCAGCAGTCTTATCAATGACAACTGACAGTCCAGAGTGGACTGAGGCAGAAAAGTCAAGAACAAACAGCAACAGGGATGATCAACACAAAAATACTCTGTTTTTCTGAACTGAACATTCTGTTAATGCTCTTTTCTGATGTACTGAATCTTAGAAGCGTTGTGTGTGACCCCTTTGCAGCTCCTCATTGCCAAAGCATGATTTTTCTTTTTTATAGCTAAAAGTTCTGGGTTTGGTTCTGTTTTATTTTTACCTGCTGTGCAGTTTCCATTACTTCCAACAGACCCAATGTACCATAGGCACCATACTGCACTATTCCATCAAAATAAAGTTTATTCCAAGTAAGATGAAAGTAAATGAAACGTTGAAAACTCACAAACAATCTACACTCACTTTGCATTGAAGAGGCAAAAATTTTTTAGAAAGAGTAAAGGAATGCAGTGGCATTCCTGAAGTAAATTTAATCATTACTAATTTATTCCTTAATAGCTTTGTCTGTTAACCAGTACTTTCACAATCAGCAAATCCAGTAATTTGCTTTCTCTTGAAAGCTCAAGCTTTTTATCTTTTGAAATCCCATTGAAAAATGCATTGGCTTTTCCCTATCCTCATTTCCCCACAAAATTTTTTGGGAAAAAATCTTTGACATTAAAATCCAAGTGGAAAGACACCACTCTACAGTCTGAGAAGTAGCACTTGTCTCCTCAAGAACCATTTGTAAAATCTCCTTAAATCTAAGATTTTTGACCAACATATGTGTGCCTACTGAAAACCAATAAAACACATTAAACCCCATATTTCCCTTCAGTCAAAACCGAGCCATTACATTACAAGACTTAAAAATACTTTATTAATTAGACCACAAGCCAATGATTCAAGTTGTAATGATTCCTAAAAGGAAAATTAACTAATTTTCTCAATTATTCTTCAAGCTCCTTATGTACATGGTGCTATGCAAAATTATCTGCAATCTTGGTTAAGGGCTTACAAATCTGTTTTAAAAAGCATAACCTGTGCTTAATTCAGAAGAGAAAGGAGACATCAAAACATCTTCCCTGATAGATGACAGCATGAAGAATTGCAGAAGGACATGACAGTAAAGAATGATTTCTGAGTTGAAAAGAAAAGCCTCTTTGTGGACAGTACAGAAAGGCAGAGTGGGAAAAAGAAGAGTTTGTGGGTACCCTTCTTTTTGTCTGCCAGTATGGAGTAGTGGATGTAATAACATGCAAGCAGACTTTCCAATTCAAACCAAAGGTACATGTAACCTGTCTTCTGACAAGCAGAGGGCAAAAATATGTGCTCATTTCCAAACTTCTCTCTCTGCAATCAGCAACTTTTAATTCAGGGTTTTCCTGAGCCAAAAGAAATCCTTTTTGTAGAGAAAAGGTGTTTGCTGTTCACAGTTCCTCCTTAAATATGAACTACGATAATATTTCATGGGAGTGGTAGTTGTACACATTCTTCCCACCGCACACACAGAGAGAAGGACCTTAATAAACGGTTCTTATACTGTGAAAAACATACTCCCATGCTAAAAAGAGAAGTCTCAGATTGCTGCACAGGTTGACTGCATCTAGAAGCACTCTAAATTCCTTTTCACAGAACTGCCTGCCTTAGACAGGCACTAAACTGAAGAAGAGAGGGCAGGCTGGGAAGTAGGTGACACAGTTTGGAAAGCAGTCAGGGGCAGAAGTAATCCCCCACTTAGCCAGCCTGGTGTATTTCAAGCCTTAATAACCTGACCGACTGGCAGCTGCCCAAGCCTTTGTGTGGAGCTGGTAGGAGAGCTCAGGGCTGATAAAAGGCTGATACAATAGCTGTATGGAAATACTTCCAGGCACGTGGATGTCCCAGGCCAGCAAAAGATTTAAATAAAATAGGAAATGTTCTGCTGGATCAGAACTTTTGACATGAGTTTTAATAATGTACGTGGATACTTGTATACTAGAGTTTCTCAGACAAATAAAGCACTCCTCACTTTCTGCCCTAACCCACCGAGTAATACTCTGTGTTTTAGTACAGACCATCTCTCTTCTGCCCTTGGAGTGTCCTTCAGAAATGAAAAAGTCACCTCTCACAGAGCATCTTAACTCTTAGTCCATGACACGCTGTCAGATCCTTTCAAACAGAATATGTCAAACTCCGTAAGATGCTATCTGCTCTAATACTTTGTAGCAGCTTCTACAACAGTGCTATCTCTTAACTCTCAACATTTGCCTTACACAGGGACATTTATCTGTAAAATGTATTAACACAAAATAGTTTCCACAGAGCTCAAAGCTCTAACACCAACACCACACACTGGTGAGCCTACATGCCTTTCTGTTCCTTCAAAGAACAGTAAGTTGACAGTACTGACAGCTATGACCTGACATATGCTTTAGTGTGTGGGTTATCTGTATTCTTAGATAGATTTATAAATATCACACTGTCTTTCTGGAAAGGGACATATGACAGTACAGCTCAGTACAGAATTGTTGCCAAGGAACAGACCTGCTCAGAGGAAAATTTACATCACTTTAAATTTCACAAGGTGTTCTATAGAACTAAACTACAGGATATATTTCCCCCATATCTGAACAATATTTGTAGAAACGAACACTTAGCTTTTTTCTAATGAGAATTTCCTATATTTCTTAGTCATAGATATAGAATTATTAAACCTGTCTGAAGCAAAAGACAGAAAATAATATAAGGACAAAGAAAAATACAGTAATAAACAAACAAAGATTTAATTCCTTGGGATGAATAAATACAATTTAAACAGTTACTGGGAAAAGCAATTGTGGTTTGTGTAAAAGACATACCATTCAATTATAACCAATGTGATGCACATCATTACGTATGTACATCCTTGGACTATGGTCTTGGCATACAGGCATCTCTACTGAATGTGGAACAAGGAGTATATGAAGCTCAAGAGTTCAGTTGGTGGTCATCACTCTCTCAGAAGGAGCTTAGCTATGGTAACTACTCAGCAGAAAGCTCTGTCCTCTGCATTCACCAGAATGGATGTGGCAACCCATGCAGAGCTCCCACAAAAATATGAAGCCATCCAGGTCTCAGGCTACAGGGAGTGCCAGAGCCTTTCATTGGTAATGGGTGGCAGTAGTGAGAACAGTTGTGTGTGGTATGATCAGGTGGATGATCTGCTCAGCCTCGTGGCAGAGGTATGAAAGGAAGTAGAAAGGTTAAGGAATATCAGAGAGGCTGGGAACGGGATAGACTGGTGGAGCCAAGCTCTGTCCTCCACAGGACAGAAACAGGAACACCCACCAGAAAAAAAACAAGATCAAGTGAATCCTGTATCTTCCCGCCTGCTGAAGGCAGCAGCTTAAATGAAAGAACTGAATGGAGGCATTCACACTCAGGGCAACAGGTGAACCCCCTCCTTGGCCACCTTGCCCCCTCCAGTTCCTCTGTACAACAGGTATGAGGATCTGGATGCGGAAGGCCAGTCAATGGATGATGTAGATGACAGTCCACCTACACCGGAGGTGTCACCAAGGTCAGATAGGCCTACCCCCGATCCATATGATGAACCACCTCCATGAGGAAGAAAAGAAGGGTTACGGTTGCAGGTGAGTCCTTTCAGAGAACAGAGGGTCCAATATGCTGGCCAAGACACCCTCATAGGGAAGTCTGCTGCCTTCCTGGGGCCTGGGTTAAGGACATCACTAGGAATCTTTCTAGCTTGGTACAGCCCTTGGACTATTACCTGTTACTGTCTTCCACATGGGTGGAGATGAAGCTGCAAACCATAGTCCAAAAGTGATCAGAAGTGACTTCAGGGCCTTGGGATGGTTGGTGATGGAATCTGAAGCACACGTTATTTTTTCCTTTTTTGAATGTCTCCGATTTTGCTCGCTGCTGTACAGAGTCAGCAGTTCAAGAGCTGAGCTTCTTACCCACTTGTGCTCCTGAGTTTGCAGAAAGAGGTATCTGCTTTGATGACAGCAGGAATTAAAAAGCACATACCAGGCTGCACCAGGTTTGTACAATTGTAAAAATTTATTTTTTTAATACCAAGCTACAAGAACATGCCTACCCTTTTTAAATTCAGATGTTAAAAATGCTTGCATTTACAAAGTGCATAAGGGGGCTTATTAGAAAGATGGGTACAAACTTTTTAGCAGGGCCTGTAGCAACAGGACAAGGGGTAATGATTTTAAAATAAAAGGATAGATTTGGACTAGATATAAGGAAGACATTTTTTACGATGAGGGTGGTGAAACACTGGAACCAATTGCTCAGAGAGATGGTAGATGCTCCATCCCTCTAATCATTTAAGGGCAGGTTGGATGTGACTTAGTTAAAAATTACCTTTAAAGGTCCCTTCCAACCCAAAACATTCTATGATTTCTACATAAAGAGGCCTCAGACTTGAAGGCCTTTACTCTTAAGTTCTTCCCCTATGATCTAAGTTAGCCTTGCTTTGAATAGTGGTTGCATTAGATGACCTCCAGTGGCACCTTGCAACTTTCTTTATTTCATGATTCTATATTTCATACCCTATGATTAAAAATTATACCCCTTTGAGTCTTCATCAGCAGTATGAAGTAGAATTAGATTAAGTAAAAATAAAAACCAAAGTCATGGATTAGTTTTGGGGACTCATTAGTTCCAGCACCAAAGGAAAGTTTATATAGGGGCAAGGTTTTGAGGCCAAATTCAGTCCTGACGCATCACGTGAATTCACTGTGGCACAGCTCAAGGTCTAATCCTGTTAGAAGAGGATGTGGGTCATCTGTAAGAAAACACCTGACCTGAAATGATTTACTGGGGGAGAGGGTGTAAACCATATAAATGACAATTTCTAGAGTTGCTGAACAGAATAATAAATTTTATATCCTTTCCCTAAGCTTCCAAAGAAGAAACATTAAGGTCAATGTGCTTCTTTATAAGCTGCTTCTCCCACACCAATAAAACGTTGCATTTCATTGCTGATATACCAGTTAATCAAGAACATATTTTGTTTTCTTTGAATAGTAATTCCCACAGCAGTAATTTAATTACTAAGTGAATCTCTGTTCAGGCACTTAAAAAAGAGTTAATCATTCAAGCAAGCCCACATAGCAGTGGAGGATATTTCCCAACCTTCTCTCCACTGACACCCAAGAAACAAAAAAAATCATCTGAAAGTTCTGTTTGATTCTTAGTGTAGGAGGACATCTTTGTCTCATAGTGCCATCATATGACATATACTGAATGGATTGGGTGATACTTTAACAAGACTAAGCGACACATGCTCAAAATATTTAAGGGAACAAAAAAACTGTATGCTAAAAAAAAATTGGCATAAGGCTTTTACCCTTAGGAAACAAGCTTCAATACTTCTGCTAATTTAGTCATTTAAAGTAGACTTCACCTAATTTCAGCCACTCAGAAGTTAGACAGTTCATTTAAGTTAGATTTCTAGACTCCTTCTAAACCAGGGAAGTAAATAACCTCAAGGCTGCAATTCCTCACATTCCAAGACTGGCACCTAGGAAGGGCTGGATCAACCATTCATGAAGGTGTCTAACTCTCTTAGTGGAACAGAGAGGGGCATTTAATGGCAAGTTTAGCCTAGACACCTCATGCACAGATAGCTAAAGATAGATGAGATTAATCCAACGCTCAGACTGCAAAAGTTGACACTTTCATCTTCTTTGCTTAAAAAGAGCTACACTCCTGTGCACAAATTATCAAAGAAACAGGTGAAATGACCTTTCAATGGAAAAGCCATGCTTCATCTTTTGATCATAGTACATGCTTTTATACATAGACGAAATTCACGTTGATCCACTTTGGGAAAATCTTGGAACCAATCAACAAGGATCTGCTGCCTAACAACTTTAAAATCTACAGAAACCATTGATGTATAAGAATCTTACAGTTTTACTATTGGAAGTGACCTTATATAGCCTATGTACAATAATGATGTATCTGTAACAAGGTTCTTCCCAAAGGCTTCTACACTGTTAAAAAACCCTAAATGTTGCCTATGTCAATTAAACCTTTACCACTGCAAGGTGTTTTAATACTTTTTAGACAAAAAGGAGATAAATTTTAAGTGTGTTTTTTTCCACTGGATCCCTCAGCTTCTTTCAATCAGCATCAAGACAAACACAATACAGATAAAAAAATTATTAATCTCCTTCCTCCATATAGACACAGTAGACACCAAAAAAAATGTTCATTTACCACATCTCAATCTAGCAAACAGTATATCCAATTAAATATTGAAAAATACCAGAAATAAGTCAACATATGCGCTCTTTTGAAATACGGTAAGTCAAGAAACGACCACATGGAAACATAAAAGACTGAGAACATCCCAAGATGTGCATAAGGAATGTTTAGTATTGCAAGTTATAATAGCTAAAAAATAGTTTGCTTCCTTGCAAAGAGACTTAGGGCACTGCCATCATCATAGAGATCTGAATACTGAATGTCCAACATAATTACTCTTTTTCATGCTTAACTGAGGGCTAAATTAGATTCTAAAGTACGGAAAGTTTCCATATGACAGATGGGGCATACAGGTACTTCACACCACATATGTATTCCTTTGCTTGAATTTAAGAACTTCCATTTCTATAGACTTATCACAAGACAATATAAAAGGTAGATGATGACAATGATTTTTGTAGAATTGACCGTCCTCTTAAGCCTGGAGGAAGTCTCCACAGCTGGCAGGTAATGATTAAACTGACAGGCAATGGCAATAGCATAAAGAGAAGAGCCTCTGTTATTACATGGATCCTATAAACAAGAGTTTAAGACTTCACCTTGGCTATAATTGGGAAGGCGTTTATTAACACTCCTTATTGGTCTTTGTACTTCACTGTCATAGAGCTTCAAATTTATGCAGGGAAAGTGAATTTCCTTCTCAGTGAAATCAAAACACATATTCACATACAGTGAACAATTTTGACATCTTTTAAACAGACAAATCCACTGAGTTGAGAAAAACTACTTCATACAACAAAGGGAATGCACATGAAGCGAAAGGGTGCTGTTTTGCATTGAACTGAGGATTTTAGCAAAGCATTCACGGACTCTCATGATTCATGTATAGCCAGCACCTCAGCAAGTCAATCAAACTTTCTTGACACCACAAAACAAGTGTAACAAAAGCAGTGTTAGAGAGTATTCTGTACAGCTCTGTTACTTTCATTGAAAACCTCAGTTAAAAAAGAAATTTGCAAATAAAATGGCTAATGAAATCAATGAAAAATCATTCTGTAACTCATGTAAAATGTAACATTTCCTACTCCTAGGTTTTAGCTGCAAATCTACAAGTAGTATCTGATGATTATTGCATGTCAGATGTGCCACGAATGGAAATTAGATACTATTTTACTGTTTGTTTCAACAGCTTCAGATAAAATTGTTAACTGCACTGCAATTTTATGAATAATATTTAGGATAAATCTGAATGTTCCAGTGTTTTCACGACTAGAAACATTTCAACCTTATTTTCAAAGCAATTAGCAAATGAAGACCTGATTATGTCAAGAATATGACAAAATCCAAACAGATGGAGACAAATTGCTCTCAGATGAAGGTGAATCAGTTATGGGAAAGAAAGACTTCAATGTTCAGTTTAACAATTTTCCTTCATTTCACTCAGTGCTCTCTCCCTCTGTGTCTCACATTCATCCCCTCCACCCGAGACACACTGATAAAAAACAAAGCATGGGAACACATAAATCTCTTTTTAGCTTGTGCATTCTGTAGAAAATCTCAATCATAATACATACAATAATTTCTTTCATATATATTATGCATTTTGCACATACACAAATTCAGGCGTGTTAATATGCTTTGTCAGAATTACCTCTTCCCATCTTCACAAGTTTTTATCAACTAATTTATTTTTCTATGATCCTCAAACATATACACACACAAATAAAAGTATACTTGTGCTTTCATTTGTGTGAGTGAGAAAGGCCAAAAAAATGAAGAGACTTTAAGCCTCAGTTATGCTTGCATGTCCTTTTGAAAATCACTAGGCAAATTAAAAACTAATTTAGTTTTGGATGCAGAAGCAGATCATAGCATGTCATATCTATAACCTCATTGTTTGTCTCTGCTGCCCAGCCAACCTTTAATGCTGCTAATTGGGTGAATTTGGCAGCTGAAGGACGCAGATGCCTAGCCCTGGATTTTGCTTACACAGCATTATCATTATTTGCTTCTGTTGCTCTTGTCTGACTGTTCTTTATTTGGAACTTTTCCAGTCAACTTCTTCACCCAAAGCTATCTCTGTTGGTTCAACCTTTGTGGACAAGAGTTGACAACTCCTGTACCTTTTAGTCCCATTCTTTCGTCCTCTCCTACCAAATGCATGCATGCAAGATGCATTTTCATGCAGAGTCCCTTTATTCTCTGGTGCACTATATTTTTCATACCCTACATACATATCAAACATGTAACTGGTGTAATTGAAAAGCAGGAGTAAAACATACAAATTCTTCTCCCACAAATACAAAGAGCAACCAACAATCCTTCTCTTTTAAATTTCTAACTAAAAAGAACGTATTTTTCTTTAAATTAATTCAACTTTTATCAGATGATATATACTGAAGTCAATGTAAGAAAAGCAGAAAGAAGCAGCAACCACTTGAGTCACCTGAAATATAGCTATCCTCACAGTAGAAATACAGAGGAAAAACGGTTGAATGGGAAGTGATCTTTACATTAATGGGTTTGTTAAAATGAACACTAAAATTTTTGACATTAATATGGACTTTTTTGTAACATAGTATTTCTTTGGTAGTTCATCTGTGGAGGGCACGCAACCAAGACAAGCACACAAATTAGCTAGCAACCTTACTAATAAAACAGTAGTTCTTTTAAATCAATATATAGATGTGACATGGGAAAGCTAAAAATAGCTATGATTATCTACAGGAAAAAAAAAAGAGAATTATTCTTGATTCTATTGCTTCAAAGCCTATCTTTCAGCCTTAATAAATGAAGGGAAAACAGTTGGAGAGAAATAAATTATTTGACATTTCAGAGATTCTGGCTGTGGTTTTGTGAAATCACATAAGTTTAATCATTTTTATTTGTATTTAACTTGAGTTGAAACTAGTGGATGAATGAAATAAAGGATATTAAATATGCCTGAACATCATCTCGCTTGTACTTGCATCTAGTAAATAATAAAAATAAATTATGATGAATTTTATTTACTGTGTTCATTAATGATCTGCAATAAACACACACATTTGAAGTTAACTGATCACACAAACAGAATGTATCTAGATATACACTCCAAATCAAAAATACAAACTTCAATAGAGAAAACTTGAAAATTCTATGTAAGGTCTCCTGAGTCAAATGACCCTTAGCTAACATGCAATCTGGTCACATTAAAAAAAGTAATTTGGGGCTATGAACATCATATGACACTCTAAAATAGTTCCTTCCTACAAAATTCTAGTTCAACAACACCAAGAATATTAAGTTACAACCTAGGTGCCATTAACAGGAGTGATTTCTGAAAAGATCAACAATCTGTTCAGATACTTGAAAGGATTTGTTTAAGGGGGAAAACTAAAAAACCCCTAAGTATTCAGAGCCCATCTAAGTATTACTCAATAGGGAGAACATGATAATCATCTACAAATATCTACAAGGTGTTAATGTCAAAGAGGGAGATATGGCAGATGGGGACACAACTAGAAATCATAAAGTGGAAATGAAGACATAGATGAATATCCAGTTTTCCTAGGCCTAAACAGACTATATGAACATTAATGACTGTATATAAATTGTCTTTACTTATTGCATGGGAACAGGTTGCCCAGGGGAGTTGTGGATGCTCTGTCCCTGGAGGTGTTCAAGGCCAGGATGGATGGGGCTTTGAGAAACCAGGTCTAGTGGGAGGTGTCCCTGGCAAGGGGGTTGGAACTAGATGATCTTTAAGGTCCCTTCCAACACAACCATTCTATGATTCTATGATACTATGATTCTATGATGTATTTCTATGGTAATAGCAAGTGTGAGAATAAGAAGAATAAATTGCTTTTGAGGAAATAAATTTATCATCTTTAGCAGAATGCAGGTTGGAATATATTATTTAAGAAATAATGATTTAGGCATTTTGGAGAGAAGATGAATTAGGATCCCAAACTCAAAAGCTTCAGCAGAACCAGGACTCACAAAATTTGGAACTTCGCAGGTCCTCACTGTGGAAAAGGGGTGGCTCCAGAGACACTACGGAGTATCTGATCTGAATCTAAGAAATAGATTGGTAACACAGCAGGGAGACTTCAGGCCTAAAACTTCCTCATATGAACAGGGGACATTTAGACTCCTCATCTGACAGGTGAACTGAGGTTGATCAAAAGGTGTGAAATCCTAGAAATCATGTGGTCTGCACTGGTCCTCAAGCATGTGATCATTACAGTTTTTGAAATCTGCATTTCTGGAAAACATCTCTGGTGTCATGGTCAAATCAGAGTATAAGATTAATCTAGTTACTAGAGATGAAAATGAAGAGTACAGCAACAGTGTTGAATGAGTTTTACTTGCAATATAAACTAGGATTTTAAACTTTTTTTTTATAATTACATGATGATCTAGGTCTAACAACAGTATCAAGTACACCACACACAGCAAATCAGTGTAATCTTGACAGGGAGAAAAAGTAATAGGATTTTTTAGACAGTCATCCTTTAAGAGTGTGACTGTCAGTTTTGTTAATACACTGCAATCATACATTGAGCTAATGTTCTTTTGGCCTTAGTCTGTTCCTCATCATGGATGATCACAGTTAAGCTTCATGTGGGTAACCATCAAAACAAACCCTTTCACAGGAAATACTTTGGCAGTTGTACATTCAGCCTCCATGAGGACAAAGGATCACCTCACTGCAGGACAGCAAACTCCAAAGTAAAATAAAGCTACATCCTACAGTGGTTTTGATTCAAAGAAACAGTGCAGTTTTGAAACACATGCTCCAATTGTCCCTGCTTCTGCTTCACTTTATGAAGAGGTTTTGGTCTGCATGAATCAGACCCCAGTCAGAGGAAATTAAAGCAGTAGCTGTGCTGAAGATGTTCACCAAAGTCAAGACCAACTCTCATGGGTATATCTGGGTTCAAATCAACATTTGGTCTTTCAGATCACATATAGTGGAGGCATTCAGTCTGAGAAACAAAATCAGTTCAAGTGAAAACCTCAAAATGCATTGAGTGTTGATGTAAGGGCCTCAGCATGAACTCCATCAATCCACTGATCCTTTTCTGTTGCACTGATCTACTGGATAAGCAGGCCCAACTACTGAATCAGCAATGACAGGGGCAAGAGAGCAAAACTAATTACCTAACATTAGCCAGCCAAACCCGTGATCATGCATTTTAAAATTTACTTTGCAAAATTCTTATCAGCAACTGACATTTTATAACAATAAATTCATAACTATGTAAAAATGTTATGGCTGTATTAGAAATGTTCAGGACTGAAATGTAAAATGAAAACAATGACATCTTTAATTAGAGTGGTAAGGCCCATAAAATTAAGAGATTCACTTATATAAAACACTGCAGATGAACCTTGAATGAAATTAGTCAAAACACATTTAAGATTGCTCATTGCAAAACTGTTTAATCCCAGAAGCTTCCCACATTAAGGGTTTGGCTTCATACATTTCAAAGCTGTAGCACGTTAAATTCCAATTACTTCAAAAAAGGTAGGCAGTGTGGGTACAAAAAATACTTGCAACAATAGACTGCATTATGGTGTGTCTCAAAGCTCATTATAAAGCAGCTACTACAGTGGACTGTGTCTGATAACTCACCACGATTTTTCTTCATTTAATCTTACTTAGAAATTGATCTTGGTTTGTAAGCAAATTCAGAGAATCCTAATGCACTTCTAATAGGCCCCACAGGAAAGATGAATAATGTTCAGACTACGTGTTCCACAGACACCATTCCCCATTGTAGAAATGTGGGAAGAGTAATGAAAACTCCTTTCCTCTTCTCTGAAGTCAATTAATTATTTTCTATAAAAATAAACAGGGACTTTCTTCACATCATCAACCATCCAAACTCATGTAGTTGAACTTAATATATGAATTTGAGTAAAGGGAAGCAAATCTTCTCCTTTAAAGCATACAATTCATTAACATCTGCCAAAATCATAGAACAATGTACCTTAAAAAGTGTGCAGATTTTTTAAAAATTATGCCTATGTGTGAAGAACCTGTTAACACTTTCAGATTAATCATGACGAAATGTTGCCAAGCAAACACAAGTTTGTCATATCTCTAATATTTGCCAAACTAGGAAAGGCTATTTTTCTATTTGAAATATTTTCAAAGCTATTACCTGCACTGTAAGTTTCAGTGCTGCATACAGACTCCAAGTTATGTTGAGATTGTTCAGATCTGACCCAATATACCCACAGAAGCACAGCACTGCTACTGAGCCAGCCCAAGGGGCCATGAGAACTGCTGTCCTGACCCAAACTATGGCAGTTGTCAACACTTATGAAAAATGCAGAGTGATATCTTTCCAGATTTCCTTGCTTCCAACGACTTGTGACTCTGGGTCTTCTGAGGTGAACAAGATATCACCTTCTCCTGAGCCCTGTCCTGTGATGCCCTCACTAGACTTTTATGGCTCCTCAAACTACCTGGTGAAAACCTGGAGCAGATAACTCTGATATTTGTACTCCCTTAGTTGCCAGCATATTTCTGTTCTTTTTTCTTTGCTTGATTTTTTAAAGCTATGCAGTGGGTGGGTCCCTCAAATGTTCACTGGACTGAAGAGAGGCTTTTGTTGTAATCATCAGGCAGTAATTAATGACAGCTTACTTGACTACAGGTCCTTTGTCCTTGGTCTGCCATCCTGGCTGCAAGAACAAGGCTATGACAAAACTGTTCTCTGAATCTGCAGCGAGTTACTTTATCCTTCTACATACCCCTGACTCTATTTAAACAAACTAATTTATTAGAAAATTGGCATACAGTGGATTTTAAAATATTTTCCTGTAGGAATTGAATTAGTTCTGCTTTGCCTAGAGACATCTGGAAATCCTCACCAAAAATGTTTTCTAAAAGTAACCGTTTTGGTAATCTGCGATTTCTGTGGAGGTCATAAGTGGTGCTTCTGATGTCACTTCAGTTCAGTCTGATGGAGTTTAAAACAGAAGGTACCATCAAAACGCATAATTTGGCTGAACGCATTTTCACCCAGTTAGCCCTGTGCTGACACTGGTAGGTGACAGCACACTGCAGCAAATCTGGATTACACACAGAACAGTGTTTGAACCTTTTTATAAACTCTCGCTGACTCAAAGGCTGCCAGAAAAAGGACTTGGTTGAAAAGCAAGGTAGGACAGTAGAGGGCAATGCAAGCTGGTTAGTGGGCAGCAGGCTGTGGGATGGTTAGGATGCCTAGGTTTAAGAACTGCTATTGGAAAGGGAAGAAGGGGTTGTAGCAGTTAAGGGCCTAATGGAAGATAGAACAGAGGTCTCTCTCAGGGCATTCATGACAATGCCTATCTATCCATAATAATCCATGGGGATTTTAAACACTGTAACTACCAAATCCTAAAGACTATGACCAATATGCCTGGGCACAATCACATGGAGTAAATGAGAATCTTGCTTACAGAAGATGTCTTAGAAGTAAAATTCCAATACAAGACAAAACAAAGGAATGGGAGAGGAGGTGTGTGGAGAGGGGAGATCAGTGTAGGTTAGGTTTTGATAGGCTAAACCCATAGAAAGACATGCCAGCACAAAGATGCACACCCTGGATTTTATGCACCAGTAAGAATTTCAGATGTGTCACAGCAAACGTGGGAAAACTATAATTCCTGTAACGACATTGGGCTATAAAGATACCATCTTTTGTTAGCCCAAAGTAATGAGAGAACACATAAGTCATGTTCTCACTGTAGACTCTTGTCCCGCTAAATCTGCAATATGCTCAGGAAGTAGTTGCATAATGTGAGGATTATTCATAATATTGTCATTACTGTGCAAGACGCATCAGGATATGGATTTATAAATTTTTGTAAACAGAGTAAATTAAAATGAATCCTTTATCTAGATGGTAAACTAAACTATATTCACGTCTGCATAACCTCCACGACCTGCTGAGGAAACCACAAGTCCAGTTAAAGATTTGCTCTTTGCTGGTGTTCTTGGAAAGGAAGCAGCAGAAAAACTGGTATCCCAGACTTCTCCCACAGAAATTTCCACAAATGTCAATGCTTTCTACACCCTGAAAACCCCTTTTTTGGTTCTTATGCACATGGATTTGCTCTTTGGAGCTGTACAATTACCTAAACCAAGTTTTTCCTATTGGCTTTTTAGTCCTTTTCCTTTTTTTGGAGAGGAGAGTCTTCAGAAGACCAAACTAAAAGTACACATCTGTTGCAATTTTGTCACAGCTCCAAACAGTGGTATTTATACAGTAATTTGGGGGGATTCAGATGTCCGCTAAACACAGAAGACGTTCTAAAATATGTATTTATTTCTCACTTTCTTGAAAAAATCTTTTGATTCTTCTTGCAAAATATTATTTGGAGCTTAGATTTCATTTTAATATTAGTGTTTTGTGGGCTGTGCAATGATGATGCTTGTTGTTAGGGTTAACCAGAAAAACATTCAATTTTCTGTAAATCGCAGATTTTAAGCATCTTTTCTGTGAAACAAAGCTGAGGTCCTTCAAAGCATGAAATGAGGAAACAATTACAGGCTCAAGAACAGCCATTATGCTATTTTGAGCTTAATGGTACTCATTCACCTGGAGTGTGAGACTTTTACCTTTATCTAATGTAAGCCATGGAGAGTAAGTTTGGTTTTCTACACTCCACTTAACCACTAGCTGCTCTTAACGCCTTTTTGTCTTTCCAGAAATGCCATCCTAAATCATACAACTTTTTGTTCCATGAAAAGATTAAAGCTAAAGCATTTCATAAGAAGTCTTGGTTTAAAAGAACCCGTGTTTTCATATGCGCAAAACATTTCACCAAAAAAGAAAGGAACAAAGAAATCTCAGATGGCTCTACTTACAGAACTGTCAAAACCAGCAAAAAAGCATGCTATCCCTGACTCACTGTTCTAAGTTAAGGTAGGTTGAGCCCTGTACTACCACTGTCCAGGATGCGATGGTTAGCCTCACTGAAAGCTAGATTGGAAACTCCTACAGATTGCAGTTTGTGGAGTGTAGCTCCATACATTTGTGTAGACATAACTGGAGAGACAGTTTTACTATGAGAATAACCTTTCTCCATTCTGCAAAAGATACATTTGCAAACAATCATTTTGATTCTGAAGGGCTAGTTCATTTCTTTCTAGTCATGAACAATCAGACCAAGGAACTTACTGTGTTCACTGGGGAACAGATCTTTGCAAGATTAACCTCATCTCCTGTAAACAATAGTCATTGTGTGTGAACAAGAGTAAGCTTTATTACTTAGCTATTTGCCATTCATTCTTAGGCATTAAAAGTTTTTCTTCCGTCCAGGGAGCAAGAATGTCACATAATTTAGGTAGCAAATACACACAATGCAACAAATGGCAAAAATCAAGGAAGAGCTCATGAAAAACAAAAAGGCTAAAAATTATTTGGCAAATGCTCAGAAATAATGAAAGCTCTGAGAACAGAAGGAGGATGTTATAGTCTCCTCAATATGTTTATAACTAGCAATTTCACAAGTGCCCTACAAGTCTGTTGGGGAGGAAATGGCAGTGTGTGAGCAACCACAAAATGTTGTAGGGTAGCCAGACTGAAACAGATACCATGACCTCAGTTATAGCAGGCAGAATTTCTGCACTCTCCTTTGTTGTTGTTATCTGAGCTATCCTAGCTATTAAATGTGCCATCCTTCAGAAAAAGAAGTTGACATTTTGCTGCAGAGGTCTGTGAATGGGAACAGGCAATGAATTGGATAAGAATGTAGGAACAACTGTACTGTATCAGACCAAAAGACCACCTAGTCCAGTACTGTGGCCCTGAAAGCAGATGTAACACTGGAACATTGGAACACTGGAACAGAGCCCAGTATGCAAGGGATGGTACCCTGGAGACAAGTGGGGTTAAATGACAGACTCACTGAAGCCTGTGAAAATATTTTCTCATTGTGGTAGAGAAAAGGTTTCAGAGAGTGCCAAACAGAATGTAATCATGCTTTGTTCTCACCAAAAGTTTAAGTGAGACTGTAAATGACTGTAAATTTGACTATTTGTATGATATTTTGGAGTTAGAAATAATGAAACTGACTTAACCCCACTACAAAATTTCAGGGCTTACAATATTTGTCCATGTTAAAATTAGTATGTGTTGAAATTAAATTAATTCGTGCTCGAGAGTTTACATATGAAAATGGAAAGACTCACTCATTAATTTGGAAAACATTTTCATGCTCTTTTGGTGCATATAAACCAAGAATAAAGTGATATCTTTAGAAAATATCCATCAATGTATTTACAGAAACTGCATGAATTAATCAGGCTTCCATAGGCTTTAAGTTGAAATTGTGATTATCACAGAAGCTAGGTTAAAAAATAAAATCACTACCTAAAATTACATCCTCTTGAACATTTATGTTATTAGTTCTTTTTAAAAAAGTAGCTCCGCTAAAATATTTTCAACTTAACTTTTTTTATACGCATCTTCTAATCATGAAACATCTGAACTATTGGAAAAAAACCACTAAAATTACACACTCAATGATCATTCTTACTTTTAGTCATAACAATAATGCAGCAGCCCTCAAACTTTTTAAACAGGAGGCCGGTTCACTGTCCCTCAGACACTGTCGGGGGACGAACTATAGTTTGGAAAAAAACGACGGGGGAGTCGCCCACCTCGCTGATGCCGCTGCCCCCCTCCTGAGCCCAGCCACGCATTCCAGAAAGGGTGGCCAGAAGGGACTGAAGGAACTTCACCGTGCCAGGGCTCTGGCGTATCGCCCAAGTTGGCTGGACCTCGCAGTCCAGAGGCTGCCGACTGAGCTTGCCTGGCAGAGGAGATGCCCGCGCCTCTCGCCTGCCGCGCATTGTGGAGGAGGAGGAGGAGGAGAGGGCGGCGGTGGCGCGGTTTGTAGCGGCGGGGGCCGTGGCGGGGGTGGGTGGGGGGGCGCGGGGAGTTCTGTAAATACCGGCAGGTCGAACTGACGGCCCTGGGGGGCTGTATCCGGCCCGCGGGCCGTAGTTTGAGGACCCCTGCAATAATGTGTAAAGTTGAAAACTGCTCATGTGTATACAGATCAGTCACACATGAGTTTGCTGGATATGGCCTTTCCCAAAATTATATGTGTGTATACACACATACATGTGCACACACATACATATGGAATATTAATATATTTAAAGGAGTGATTTCAGTTTGTTCTGATGATTCAGAGTTGTAGTCATTATTGCATGAACCTAAATATAACTGTGGGTGGGACCTGAATGTGCTTATTAACTAATTTTCTGAGGTGAATAGCTGTTAGTATGCATTTCAGTAAGTCCAGACAGATACAGTTTTCTAATAAGTCAAAAATATATCCATTTAAGGCTCAGGAGCATCAGCTAAATGTATAGGAATTTCAAGGTCTGCAGTAATTTGGTAGGTGCAAGTCCTTCACTTTGTAATTCAACACGACTACGGTAGATCCAGTTCTTACATAATACAAATTCCTTACATGCATTAATAGTTGAAGAAATAGTTGCTAGTTAAATACAATTTCTTTCTAAAAATATACTGAATACTTCAAGGAGTCAAGTGTCATATAAACAGAAGCTCTGACAGATTGGACTAGACCTTCAGAACCTTCCATTCTTTAGAAAATTCATTCCATGAAAGTAAAATACATAAAAAGAGATACGTAGAGAGCTTTCTCAATTACAGATCATGTTGGTTTTAATGCCTTAGAGACATTCCACATGTTTTCGGTTTTACTAGATGGTACAGTTGTACCACTCTGAGCAAATTCTTGAAGGCAGATTTGCAATATAGAGGAGAAATTGTTCAGTCTTTCAATATATATATCCCTTCCTGACTCTATAAACTGCCAGTCAGAAATGACAGTTTCACTTCAGAGAATCAAAGGTTGAACGAAGGTAGCTAAATGCAAAAGATTTTTCACTCAAGTGAAAGGATTTAGATGAACAAACCACTTTGATGTATAAATGTAGAGTTACCTAAGTTTGAAATGTTTCCCTTATCTATAAACCCTGCAGTATTTTTGACTAAATGAATAGGAGTTCTGGTCAAACAAACACCTGAATAATGAAGCTGTTTTCTAAGTCCAAGCAACTAGTGTGTTGTAAGATCATGACCTTTTCATAATATTGGAAAGAAAGCACAATAAGCAGTTACTGAAGGTGGCCTATACAACCAGCTCTGTAAACTGGAAAAGATAGAAAGACAAACGCAAGATGCAAATAAAAATCACAAATAAATAAAAGAGATCATAAAAACAACTTTCTGAATAGACCACCTACTTTAAAGTTTGGAATGAGCAGTGATTTTAAATGCCCCACTTTAGATGCCCCAAAGATGCCTGATTTTCAGACCAGAAAGCTCAATTATTTTCTGAAAATCACCTTCAGATCACAGCATTTTTTCAGAAAAACACAGAGACACTTACTGGAGTAACAAGGAAATATTTGTGTCATTACACATTATGCATTTGTCATTGTCACTGTCATAGATTAGTCAAAAATCAAACAGATTTCTTTAAGGTAAGGTTTAGTAACAGCCTGCTTCTTTTAAGTAAATCACATTGATGGTCCCAACAGAAATGATAACTCTAATTCGGCAAAGTGTTGGTTGTGGCTACAGAGTGATTCCTACAGCACCACCCCGCAGAAATAACCATAGTAAAGCAGTAACAACAGCAGTTAGTTCCTTTCCCAAAGAACTTTACAAATGAATGGGAGTTAAAAATATCCCTATTTTTAAGATTCTTTTTCTTCTGGTAAAGGTTTTATTACTTTTTTTTCCATACATTTTCAAAATGTAGCACACATGGACCTACTACAAAGTAAGCTGTCACAGAAAGAAAAACAGGTATTCTAAAGAAAGATGGCAGAAAAGATACCATTTTTAAAAGGCACATAGGGATTTAATTACTCACTTTCCATTAAAATTAATGTAAGAAGTGCCACCACTTCCACAGACAACTGAAAATTAGGTTTTTTGTAAAGAACATGTTATGTCTCCTACATGAACATCAAATTTTAACACTGTATCTGTATCATCACATTACCTGGGGCAGAATAACCAAGACCCAAGTACAGTCTGAGATCTTGAGCTGTGGTGAGCAGCCCTGCTGGCTGGGGTCCTGATGGACACCAACATGCACAGGGTTCAGCAGTGTGCTTGCTGCAGCAGCAAAGGCAAATTGGATCCTGGGCTGCATCCACAGGGGTGTCACTAGCAGAGATGGAGATGTGATCATCACATTCTACTTAGAGCTTGTCAGGCCACACCTGGAGTATTGAGTGTCCAAAGGAAGGCCATGAAGATGCTAAAGGGGATGGAGAATCTGCTCTGTGAGGAAATGCTGAAAGAGCTAGGTCTCTCTACCCGGAGAAGAGATGTCTAAGGCGGGGGGATGTCATCACAGTATTCCAGTACTTAAAGGGCAACTACAAAGAGGACAGTCTTTTTTTTCCACAAGGATCCACAAGGAGATTACAAAGGGCAACAGGTACAATTTGCACTGGGAAAGGATTCATCTTGACATAAGAAAGATATTTTTTACACTGAGAACAATCAATCACTGGAACAACCTCTCCAGGGATGTGGCAGAGTCCTCATTGCTGGAGGTTTTCAAGATGTGATTGGACAGGGTGCTAGATAATCTCATCTAGGCTTCCTCTCCCATAAAAAGTTGGACCAGCTGATCTTTCAAGGTCCCTTCCAATCTGGGCTGTTAAAGTTTTCACCATAATTTTAATGACTAAAATAACACAAATTTATTAAAACAAAGCTTTTAAAAAGTCATAGAATACGCCAAAACATGGAGATTATTTTATTTTTTAAAAAAAAAGTTCCAGTTATCCAGTATGAAGTCTCTCAATTATTATTTACATTGAATGACTTTTACCCTAGTTTAAATTTAGGGAAGATATTTGAACAGAAGAGGCTGTTGCAAGTCCCTCTGAAGTATTGGCATTTCTTCCAAAATACTCTATGTGTCATATGAAAGGAAGCTCAAATACCATAAAACATTTAGTTTATGGATTTATTTATGACAGGAAATGCATTCTTCCTTAGGGAACTAAACTATTCTGAAGCAGTTGAACAATGTTGCTGAACTCGTCAGCTTCAAGCAGAAGGTCAAGTACAATCCTCCAGCATCCACTCCCCCTCTGAACTGTTAACTCAAATATAGCACAGTGTAGTGACTCACTGTTTAGCACAGAATAATGACAACAGTTACGCCATAGAATTTTTTTAACTGGTGCTTAAAACTGCAGACTTTGACTTTTCCTCTCAGTAGTGTTCATGTTGAAGGGAATGGGGGGAAGAAAAGTAGAGAACTGCCATTAATAAATACACTTCCTTCTTAATCTTGAAGAGGAGATGCTGGCAGCTGCTTCTAAAAATCCTGTAACTGTGGAAGCCAGAGTATGAAGCCAGATCTACATAAAGGTTAACATATCTACAGGATTACCCAATGGGGCCAAGAAAGACACTGTTTTCCATGAGACTATTGACAGGCAGCTGTTCTGAGACTCTGTGCAAGGCTCTGCCTGCAATCCAGGGTCAGCAAAGACAAGGTGCTCTCCCTTGCAACATGAAAAAGCTTTGTAACAAGAGGGGTCTTTCCTGCAGTGAGCATAATCCTCCCAGAAAAATTATATTAAAGGGACATGATAACTAATAGGTTGTGAAGAGCTATGCCCTTTTAATGTATAACAGAAGATAGGCAGTATGAAAAGGTGCACCCAGCTCCATTTTTTGTTTTTTTATTTCCAGTGCACCTTATCCAAAATTATTCATACAATAAGAGACAAGGGAGAGGGAAGGAAAAGGAGATGAAAATAGGTTCTTTCTTGAATCTTTTTCTCCAGCCTGCACCAGGGTGAAAGAGGAGGGAGCTACACTAGCACTGTCACCTAGTTCGTGAGTGTCTGAGTTGCATTATCCAGGAGGATGTAATCCTTCTGCATGCTGGAGGGCTTGGAGGCATAATACCACTTCCAGGGGAGGGCCAGATCAAAGAAGGAAGCAGATATGCCCTATTTGCTGCCCCAAAGTGCAATTTATGGCAAATTATGGTCCCAGAGAAAGTAAAACATTTGGATTAGGGTGCTTCACTGTTTGGATCCTTGGAAGATAGATGGAAAAAGAAGGGACATTGGTGATGTCATGCTGGTTCTGAAACAAAAATATTGCCCGGTTTGGAAAAGACAATGTACATAACTGAGACGACAATAATAAATAAATATCACTAGCACTGGACAGAAGAGGCTTCCTTCATTTTAAAACGGACAGACCAAAAAGCAGGTGTAGACAGCTTGGTCACTGAAAGAGAGGCAGATGCTGTAGCAGTGCAGCACAGAGCAGCAGCTGCCTGACAACATCTCCAGCAGCTGGAAAAACAGATGCTTAGGTAGCAACCACCTCTAGTCTTGCAAAAGGCAAGGCATTTTCCCCTCTACGTCCCACTCCAGGCCTCTGGGATAACCTGTGCCTATTAATTCAGTGAGGTGGCAATTCAAGCCTAGCAGCATTTTCTTATCATGCTTATGTGGTCAGATTGCATAAAAGCCAACGAAGCACTATTTTTATGCAAATCTGTGCTATTTTCTCAGCATCTTACTGCTTAACTTCTGTGAGTCCTTGTAGGTTTGTTAGTTATCTCATGTGAATACTTTTATTTAGTTTTTGTGTAGTGTTTTCCATATCTTTGACATCTCAGGATATAAGAAAAATAGTCTTGTAGTTGATAGTGAAAATCTGACTTTTCATTTTTATATGGCAGGAAGACACTCTGAGAGAAGAAGAGAACATATACTTAGGACTTTAGCAACAGGAGAGCTAAGAAGAATCTCCATCATTTATTGGGTGTAGAGGGAATTGCAGTGACCAAGCATGAGGAAAAGGCTGAGGTACTTAATACTTTCCTTGCCTCAGTCTTTAATAGTAAGACTAGTTGTCCTCTGAGTTCACAGCCCACTGATCTGGAAGACAGGGATGAGGAGCAGAATGAAGCCCCCATAATTCAAGGGAAAATGGTCAGTGACCTGCTACACCATTTAGACACACACAAGTCTATGGTGTTCGATAGGATCCACCCAATAGTACTGACAGAGTTGGTGGAAGTGCTCACCAGGCCATCTTCCATCAATTATCAGCAGTCCTGGACAAACTCCTCGCTGACTGGTGTTTAGCAAATGTGACACCTATCCACAAGAAGGGAACTACAGGCCTGTAAACATGACCTCAGTGCCAGGGAGGTTTATGGAGCAGATCATCTTGAATGCCACGATGAAGCACACACAGGACAACCAAAGGATCAGGCACAGTCAGCATGGGTTTATGATAGACAGGCCCTCCTTGGCTAACCTGATCTCGTTTTATGACAAGGTGACCTGCTTAGTGGATGAGGGAAAGCCTGTGGATGTTGTCTACCTGGACTTTAGGAAAGCCTTTGACACAGTTTCCCACAGCATTCTCCTGGAGAGACCATCTGCTCATGGCTTCGATGTGCATACTCTTTGCTAGGTAAAAAAATGGCTGGATAGCGAGGCCCAGAGAGTGGTGATGAAGGGAGTTAAATCCATTTGGTGACGGGTCACAACTGGTGTTCCCCAGGGCTCACGATTGAGGCTGGTTCTGTTTAATAACTTTATCAATGATCTGGATGTGGGGATCAGGGCACCCTCAGTAGATTTGCAGATGACACCAAGTTGGGCAGAAGTGTTGATCTGCTTGAGGGTAGGGAGTCTCTACAAAGGGATCTGGACAGAAATACTGTGGCCAGAAGGACTAGCAAAGTGATTGTCCCCCTGTACTTGGCACCTGTGAGGCCGCATCTTGAATACTGTGTCCAGTTTTGGGTCCCTCACTACAAGAAGGACATTGAGGTGCTGGAGTGTGCCCAAACAAGGGCAAAGAAGCTGGTGAAGGGTCTAGAGAACAAGTTTTAAGAGAGGCAGCTGAGGGAACTGGGGTTGATTAGCCTGGAGAAAGGGAGGCTCAGGGGACACCTTCTGTCTCGATACAGCTACCTGAAAGGAGGCCGTTGCAAGGTGGGAGTTGGTCTCTTCTCCCAAGTAACAAGTGATAGCACATAAGGAAATGACCTCAAGTTGTGCCAGGGGAGGTATAGATCGGACATTAGGAAAAATGTCTTCACTGAAAGGGTTGTTGAGCCCTGGAACAGGATGCCCAGGGAAGTGCATGAGTCACAGTCCCTGGAGGTATTTAAAAGACATGCAGATGTGGTGCTTAGTGACATGGTTTAGTGGTAGATTTGGCTGTACGAGGTTAACAGTTGGACCTGATAACCTTAAAGGTGTTTTCCAACCTAAATGGTTCTATAATTCTATGACTGAGGAGAAATAAAGATTCAGTACTCATCTACCCTGGGTTCCCTCAATCAGTTCTTGAAATATTCATGGATAATTTTAAGTTATATGGCTTTATGTAGTTTTAATATAAATATGTAACATCACTATACAAGTGGCTATTCTCACTTTCCAAGGATTTTTGTCCATTGTTCCCTTTGTAAAGATGTAGCAATGTCAACCTCCTGAAACACCTGTGTACACCACAGATTTAATTATTTATTCACTAAATACATGTGTTGCTGTTGTTCTTGTTATTATCGCTTTCTTTTTGTCTGCATAAAGAGTCAATGACAATAATAATAATGTTCTTGGGTTTGATCATTCAGTGTTCCCAGCCATAAGGTGTTTTCCATGGAAAATTCCCAACCAGCTCTACTACTAGCCAGACATCTGGAGTATTACTTGGAGGCGTTTGTGTCTGGAACAACTGTGGAACCATGAGAATCAGACCAGTGAGAGATGTGACACTGTGACCTTAAAACTAACCCCACAATCCAGCTGCATATCCTGTGGCTACTAATCACATGTAGGAATCTAAATCTTGAAACCCTTGCTAGCTTTCCTTATGCATGTACTTGTATCACCTGCAGAAGGAAATGAAAGATCTGCTCACTTTGAGGCACTAGGACAAAGTAAGAAGATAGGTGAGGCCACCATCAAGGTTTTGTCTGCCTTACGGAACAGGACATATGACTGAATTATAGAGGCGATTCTATACTCAGCTAAGTCTAAATACTGTGAGTCACAGAGCTGTGAACATGTAGTAGCCACTGTAAACTAATAAACAATGGAAAAGTCCACAATGTGCCCTAGGTAACTACCTTGGTTTCTATAAGTATGCTTTATCTTTGCCATAGTGACAAGTGTAGATAGAAAGGTGCTTATACTTTTTACTGGCAGAAAAATATGTCAGAGGGAGCATTAATATGAGAGGAGAATGGCCAGGTCCAAATACAAAACCTCTTCTCAGTGATCCTCACATTACTAATTAGTTCTCTGCTCATCCTTCAGGTCTCTTCCTCCCAGTAGTGAGAAAAAAATCCATCTCATAGCCTTCTAATGAACTCAAGTTGGTCAAGTTAGACCAGGGGTCCTCAAACTTTTTAAACAGGGGGCCAGTTCACTGTTCCTCAGACACGTCGGGGGCCGGTGCACT
>JAVSBS010001312.1:0-24468 GCA_033124195.1 Coracias cyanogaster
GGGTGTGTGTATGGTGTATTGTGGTATTTCATAGAGTAGTTACTATTTATGTAAATATATATTTGGTAATAAATTTATTAAATACCCATCGGTCTCTGTAATTGTCTACTGGTCTGGAGAAGGCAGTATCATGTTTTACCCTCGATCCTCTCCCCTTTTGGGAGGCGGCACGGACGCTTGCGTCCGGACTGCGACAGAGGCAGATGCAGACCTGCCATCAGGGAAGCAAGAATTGGTGTATCAACTCCTACAGGAGCTTGACTCATACAAATCGATGGGCCCAGATGCCATCCACTCAAGGGTGTTAAGAGAGGTGGCTGAAGTTGTTGTGAGGCTGCTGTAGTGGGTCTGACTGAACTGGTTTTCTGCATAGCAGCAGTGTTTTGTGCTGGGAGCTAGAAGAGTGTTGATAACGCACCCGTGTTGTGACTACTGCTGAGCAGTGCTTGCACAGCACAAAGGCTCTTCCCAACATTCCCCCCCCCAGTGGGATGGGGTGGGCAAGAGCTTGGGAGGTGTTGTGCTGGTTCAGCCATCACCATTCTATGCTGCCATCAGATGCCTGATAACACACGCCAACACTGAACTCAGCAACACCTCCTCAGAAGTCTTCATTCAGACAGTCCTACCATAGGTTCCTGTGGGCCCAGCTTCTCTACTGCCCACTGGGGTGCCAGCATCGCCTGCTGGACATAACAAACAGAGAAAGCTCCCTCAGTGGCTCCTCACGTGGAAGGGACACCACTGAGAGAGCTCAGCAATAAGCAACCAACCCCAACAGAAGCCCAACTCAACAGAAAGGCTCTTCTGACTGAACGGCATCTGGTTAAAGTAGCCCTGGCCTCACCTACCACCGCAACCATGACCACCTGGCTGAGGTCAGAGCCACAGAGACACAGGTGGGCCAGGTTCTGCCTCTGGAACATGAAGCCAAAAGGAAAAACAAAACGTTCTTCTAGGCTGTGACTCATTCACAGGTCAACTCCAACTTGGGGCCCACAACTCAGGCCCCAGCACTTCAACTACACTGATATATACAAGTTGTCCCAGATCTTCAAATGGCAAAATACATTTGCACTACCCAGTTATGATATGCATTTCACTTTTATGAAGTAAATGCAGAGACTACCATGCACAGATGCTTTTGAACTCTATTTTTTCCCTATCTGGCTTTGTCAGGTATTTAATTTAAAACTTCAAAACAATTTCTCATCCTCCTTTAGCACAGCCCTGCTAAACATACATTTGAGCAAGTGGTTGAAGCTTTTGATTAAATCTGGTGCAAAACCTTGTTTGAATTTCTCAGAAGAAAAATCAGTTCTTCTTTCTTTTGGTTAGCTACTGAAGTTTCCATACTTTTTAAGTATTGGAGTTCTGGTATGTATGCATACAGAACTATGGACTGGTAGTTAAAAAAACTAACACAAACAATATTATATTAATATTTTTTTTTCTTAAGTGTGTGCCAACATTTCAGAAACCCTGATAATGAATAGGTTAGCATTTCAAAGCCTACCAGTGATTTTTAGAATGCTAACCTGTACCTTTTAAAGAAACATGAAGTGAAATTCTCACTCCATTAAAGTGAATCATGCAAGTACAATAATTACACCTTAATCTAGGATTTGCTTTTACACTTTAAATGACATTTGAAATTCTTCTGAATTTTCTATGTGTTCAGAGTGAAGCAAAAACAATACCAATACTTGTTCAAAGTTTGGACTCTATAAAATATTAGTAAGAAAGGCATGCAAATGTGCACGCTGGAACATTACAAAAAATTACAGAAGCTTGTAACTGTTCGAAAGTTATTGAATACATAGACCTTGCATTTGAATTGCATTCTGAAACCATTCTTACTTAACATTACTTAGTGTATTGCCATCAGAAGTGAACTAAAATTGATTACACTTTTTCAAAACATGCATTCTTTTAATACACTTGTGCAATTATGTATGCATGCTCACAGATTTATCTTTTGGTATTCATTAATAACTTGGAAAGATAGTAATAATTGGTAATGAAAATAGAGAGCCAAGAACTGGATTTTGCCTTTAATTATTTCTTATTTTTGCATTTCATGAAACATTCTTTGTTGCCATTTAAAAACACTTAAAAATCAAGACACAGAAGACATACCAGATGAAAATAGTGAATTTTTTGCAACATGGAGAGCAGAGTTCATTTAAACTCAGCCAGGCCTGCTCAAGCATGAGGACTTCTACATGGTGCAGTACTGTTCTGTGCTGTGACCTAAATTGCTGTTCTGAATGAGATAATTCTGGTTCCAGGAGCAAGCGGCCAGTTTTGCAGGCTACGTGACCCTGCTCGCTCTAGCTAAAAGACTGAAGCAGAATGCCTTATTAAGGCAGCTGTACTACTCCCAGTACTCATGGTGTCTTTCTCAGAAACTGGCCCGGGTACCAGCTTGTGGCATGTCTTTGTGCTCTTTTGACACACTCTTGAGTGCTTTGTAGAGAAAATATATCTAGCCCCAGTTCTTTATTTCACTTCAATTCTTTCTTAGGGAAAGCTTTAATTGAAATATTTACAGATTGTATGGTTGAATCACAGCTGACTTACCTATCAATCATTTCCCATACTAGGTTCTTTTCCATCCCTGTCTACCTCAGGCAAATGGAGACAAAGGAATAGATTCTGTGTTTTTATTAATTTTAAGTAGGAAGGTCTTATCTTAGTGTTGAAATTAAAATAATTAACCACAATGGTTTCTAACTTGAAAATAATAAAAAGAAGTTGTCTTTGACCTCATAAGAATAGGCTTCAACCTAAATATAGAATTGAAATCCTAAAATGGTAAAAGTATGTACCAATCTGTATGATTGGTACATGTGCATTTTATAAGTTCTCCCTCTGTATATAAATGTCTTTGCTCAAATTAGTTCTATAAACTTCTATTTCTATTCTTTATTCAGGACAGAAGTCATATGGTCAAACATTCTACGGTCTGTCAGGCAGACATTCATGTGCAGATATTAAGATAAAAATAGGTATTTAGTTATCATTTTGTGTTTACATATAGATTTAATATGTAATCAGATAAATGTCAATTTTCTTGCATATTCTTAATTAAGAAGAAGATTAATATAAATACTCCAAGCCTGATTTTGTCCTAAATTTAATACAGTTCATGTAAAGAAGGAAGGTTTTATACCTACAGAGGTACTGCCATAAAAGAATAAAAAATGTTTCTATAAATACATTAGTAACAAAAGGAGGGCTAAGGAGAATCTCCATCCTTTATTAGACTTTGGGAGAAACATAGTGGCCAAGGATGAGGAAAGGGCTCTTTATCAATGATCTGGATGCGGGAGTTGAGTGCACCTCAGTAAGTTTGCAGACAACACCATGTTAGGTGGGAGTGATCTGCTTGAGAGCAGGGAGGCTCTACAGAGGGATCTGGACAGGCTGGATCAATAGGCTGGGGCCAATGGTATGAGGTTCAAGAAGGCCAAGTGCTAAGTTCGGCACTTGGATCACAACAACCCCATGCAAAGCTACAGGCTTGGGGAAGAGTGAATGGAAAATTTCCTGGCGGAAAAGGGCCTGGGGGTTCTGGTGGACAGGTGGCAGAATATGAGCCAGCAGTTTGCCCTGGTGGCCAAGAAGGCCAACAGCATCCTGGCTTGTATCAGAAATAGTGTGGCCAGCAGGACTAGGAAAGTGACTGTCCCCCTGTACTCGGCACTGGTGAGGCCTCACCTCAAGTACTGTGTTCAGTTTTGGTCCCTGCACTACAAGAAAGACATTGAGGTGCTGGAGCATGTCCAAAGGAGAGCAAAAAATCTGGTAAAGGGTCTAGAGCCCAAGTCTTATGAGCAGCAGCTGAAGGAACTGGAGTTGTTTTTCCTGGAGAAAAGGAGGCTCTGCAAAGACCTTATTGCTCTCTACCTGAAAGGAGGTTGTAGCAAGGTGGGTGTCAGTCTCTTGTCCCAAGTAACAAATGATAGGACAAGAGAAAATGGCCTCAAGTTGCTCCAGGAAAGGTTTAGATTGGACATTAGGAAACAATTACTCACCAAAAGGGTTTTCAAACCCTGGAACAGGCTGCCTAGGGAAGTGATTGAGTTATCATCCCTGGAGTTATTTAATGGACTTGTAGACATGGTGCTTCGTGACATGGTTAAGTGAAAGACTTGGCTGTGCTAGGTTAATGGTTGGACTCAATGGTCTTAAAGGTCTTTTCCAACCTAAAAGATTCTGTTCTATGTTTTTAGCATTTCAGTTAGATAGGATTGTTTGTATGATAAGCCTTATCTTCTATATTTTTATGGTTAAAATCAAAACTGTAGTGAAACTATTGGTAGCTCTTTGTCCTCAAATAGAGTTGATGTATCCATTAAACCACTGTCATTCTTCATCCTTTTTCTGCCTTGCTTTACACCACCCTCACAAGATACATTTGAGCAAAGCACTGAAGTGTGTTTGAATGGTGAAAAACCTATGAATACTGAAAGTATTTGAAAGATGACTGTTAAAGTTAGCATCATGAATGTGTGTGTATGTGTGGTCAGGACTGAATCTTCCTAATCTTTACACATCCTTTTACAGGCTTACAGACGCAGTGCTATCTGACAAAATGATAACATAAAAATTCAATGGGCTTCATGAAAAAGCTTTATGAAGAGGAGGAACAGACACATCTGTGTTTAAAGACAGCCTTAAATGGGCTGAAATACTAAGAATACGTAACATGCTGAGTGTAGAAATCCTGTGTAAATAGTACTTTGAAGATCACCTACTTTGTCAGTATAGTATGCTTGAAAAGTTTCATCTATTTCAGTTATAAACAGCAGTCATAGCTTATAGCATAAAGATATAGAGAGGGACTTTAGTTAGAATAGTTGGTTTTACAGGCTATTGTAGAAACTACTGTTAGAGCTGTTATAGCCAAGGATATGTCAGCATTTCCATTTCCAAGGGTTTATAACCAAACTGTAAAAATGAACTTTAGGCTGAAACTTGACAAAGTCTCAGCTCAGAACCAAATTGTTTTAAAAGAACACATTTTCATAGCTATATTTTATCTTCCATACTAAAATGGAATGTTTTAGTTTAGTTGCTGTAATGAGCTCCACATTTTATATTTTGTTAACAACCACAGTTCTGAGCTGCTACCTAGAGCTCTGTCCTCAACATGCCAGTGGGAGCACATTGTAATAAAAGAAGGTGGAATTTTTTTCATAGTTTCCTAAGGAGGAGCACAACAGATATGGCATGTTTTTCCTGCTCCTGAGTGTGTGGAAGCTGAAGAGCCCCAGGTTTGACCCAAAAGGCACAGTGCAATGTCCATATTGGAAACTCATAGACAGCTGAGCTGGCTTTTCATAGTCACAGAGTTATTGCCTCAGCTAATGCATATTGTAACCAAATCTATGCTGCTGTTGAATTTAAGTTGTTGTTGGGCTTTGGGGGGGTTTTAATTGCACTAATCTGGCTTTAGTTATTCTAAAGTTAGGGCAAAATATATGCTACGGAATTAAATCCTAGGCCACATTCTACATGGATTTTCCCTAAAACAACAGTCATTTTTTTTCATCTGTATTGTTGCCCCTCGAAATCAGGCTGGATAGAGAGCAAGTGGTCTCCAGGCAAAGAAACACTTACTAGATTACCTCTACAATGCTTCACATTTCAATAGTGTCTGGATATTTCCGATATTTTTTGAGAACATGGTGATTCCTTGTTTTCAAACAACAGGAATTAAGTGGATATTAATAATCTGCTATTCGTGGATATCTCCATCTATGCATGCGAAGTTGTCCCTAGAGAGAGAGAAAACAGATCAAAGTCACTGTACAGGCACATATTTTTATATGAGCATTATGAAAATCAGGCTGTCATTAGCACTGTTGTAGTCTGCACAAAATGGAATAATAGTCTAATATGTCAAGGTGAAAGAACTATAAAATAAATCGTATGGTGGAATGGAAAGCTATTATATACTATATTATAAATGTATGCATTTATACAATTGTCTAGATATGTAATCATGTAATGGACTGATTACGCCATTATGTTGAGCTCAAAAAATAAGTGTACTAAGGCAGAGAGGGATGTTTCCTTCAGTTCTTTTATATAAACAAAAGCAACAAACACTTTTTGGAATTGCTTGACGCATTTACATCTACTATGTATCTGATGGATTCATTTGACAAGGATATCATACAGATTGTCCATGTAAGCATTAACAGAGTTAATTTTACATTGGCTCCAAAGCTGTTTGAGAGTAAGTCATTATGATATACCTGAAAATCCTGGCAGAAGGATACTTATCCAATAGTTCATCATATTGTTTATTTGATAGTACATATTATAAAGTCATTCAGAGAATGGCTTTTTAAAGCATTATTCAAGCAAGTCTCACATTCTTTGTTAATAGTATAGCGCTTTTCCTGCAAGTGGTTGTCTGTCATTCTCCATATGGCCCTGAAGAGCCTAGTACACCATCTTTTACTGTACGTCATTGAAAATGAGGATCAAATATGGTGGCATTTCAGTGGTCTTGCCGGTACACATGTACGTCTGTACTAGGTTTTTCTATGCTAACACAGTATTGCACACTGGACTCCAATAGAAATGACTTTTTATTAATTTTCCCTGTATTCATTAAAAGTATCATTGTAGATGTGTACACATTGCAGGTATGTAAGACTGGTTCTGCACGATCAAGGTGTATTTCGTTGTTTGAGGCAGAAACTGTTCCAAATGGCTCACAATAAGGGGTGATAACCAAAGCTGGCATGAAAGGTATAGACAGAGCAAACAGGCTGTGGAGTCCTGTGTGTGTGTTATATTTTTCCACCACGATGCATTTATATTTCTTAAAGGATTATATGATGTAGTAAATATGTAGTAAGAATGTAGTAAAAAGTATGTAGAATAGTAGCCAACAGCTTCTGTGTTCAATTTACTGGATGTATCCCGGCTCAGAAAACAGTGAAGATGTGAAGCTATGCAAAATGCATACACTCATGAAGACAGAAGATAATAAGGTTCTTCCCTACATTTAAACATAATAATTTCTACTAAAAATTGGTAATATTATGGGAAAATCTATGTATATTACAACGTCAACAATCTATCACAGTACAGATAAGATTTTTTTTTTTAAGTTATTCACACAGCTGAAAGACGATTGAACTGAATGTTTTGGATCATAAAATGTTACATGGTAGGTTGCTGGATGGTACCGTAGTTTTATAATTCACTGCCTGTGCTCTATGAGTATCACAACATGGTTCTTTGAAACTATGAGTAATGGGTGCGATGATGTTAGCTTTATAATTTAAAAGAGCAGTCTCCATTCTCACAATTAAGTAGAACTCCTTTATTCTCACTTCATTTGAAAGTTTAATTGCGTATTGTGAGGACTGCTTAACTCAAACATGCAAGTCAAAAAAGCCTGTGGCAGACACTTTTAATACAACATTAATGAAGATCATGTGGCCATCAGAGAACAGTTATCTAGTGTAAGCTAACTGTCTAGATTCCATAGTTAAAGAAGATCAAAAGAGACAAAATTTCTCTATTTGTGTTCGAAATCCAATCACAGGTGTTCACCCAAGTAGCCTGTGTACAGGTTAGGCTAACAGACACCTCATTTTGTATTTCTGAAACACTGAAAGTTATAGTTTGGCTAAGGTCTAGGCTTAACCCACGTTTTACTCATTATCTTTTCCTGCAAGGAAGCAGAATGATTTCATGGGATTTTACAATTCTGCCTTCTTTGGAAAAAATCATAAAGGGCATCATGACGTAGAAGAAGAGCTTCTTCAAGAACGGCTCTTAGGTCAGACTGGGGAAGTATGCCTCCTACATACTGCACATGGATTCAGCGGTGTCTAATCTCAACAAGGACTCTGTATGCTTTGTCACGTACTAAGAAGAATTCCAGCTGGCTGAATGAGTTGTTGAAGGGCAAGTTTGTATTTTGTAGCTAGATACACAGAAGTGCAAAAAGCCCCCTTTATCTGTGTTTGTAGTGTCAGCCTAGAAGGGTATATCAGAGGTCTAAGGATATTTCATATGCAGCATCCACTTGGAATTTGGAAGCTGAACAAGCAATAGAGAAGCAGCACAAAGGTTAATAATGTGTTATGAATACGTGAAAGGAAATGGAGAAGTAGTAGCTCAGCAGTTGAACTCTACCCTCATGGCCTTTGCAAAAGGTGAAAGGTTTCCTGGGACAGAGTGGTCCCAGATAGACACTGGCATTTTCCAGACTGAGTACCAGAATTCCATCTGTTACACAGAAATAAAAAATACAATGAGTCCAATTCAGCACCTTAAGTGAGAAATTGGAGTGATTTTGACAATTTTGTCATACCTAGTCTCTTAACTTTGACATTTCTCTTTCATATCCTGTGTTTGCCTAAAACAGAGACCCTAAATGGAAAGATTGCTGAAGACAGACCAAATTCAGCCATCAAAAGCTTTGTCATAACCCTGCATTGTCCTTTCATTCTCCAGTATATCCTTATTCTTTGGAATGTAAAAGTTGTGGTAGTATATACATTCCCTGTGGAGGGAGAATTAACTTACAGACTCTTCTCTGTCTTTGAAGTGCCAATATAATCCTAAGGAACAAACTCAAAAATCAAATCTATTATGACTACCTTAAGACACTTTGCCTGTCACAATAGGAAAACTCAATGTTTATATCAGATATTGTTTCATATAAATTTACATGTTTCTGCCTGAACTACACTTGACAAACATTTGGCACAAAAGCAGGTTTGACAGGATACCTTTGAAATTTCTGAGTTGAATGAAAATTGTATGCATCATTATTTATTTAACTTGAAATGAACATAAAGCAGATAAGTCAGATGAGACCAAAACTGGCCATTCAGTCCAATATATTGTCAGCAGCAGTGGTAAATAGTGAATCTGAATTTTTACTGAAAGTGAGCAGAATCAGAGAAGTGATTTGAGACCTTGAGGAATCAAAGGTTCTCAAAATGCTCTCTCTGAATCTCTAATCATGTTTCAGAAGCTCACCAAGGCAAAGGCAGTGTTTTTACATACAGTAATACTTCATAGGCTAGTTAATGGAAGAAAAATCTAAGTTTTAGCATCTCGAAGGGAGGAACTCCAGAGCCTTTCTACATGATGTATGAAAAAAAAAAACCTATTTCTGATTTTTTGAGCCTGCTTATTGCTGATTTTGCTGTAAGAGGCAGTGTATAAACTTTACCTATTCACCATACCAGTGTTATTCACATCCCTCCCCTCGGTTGTCTCCAGCACAGAAGAATCCTGCATTTCAACTGCTCTTTGCATGGAGCTCTTTCCCTACTTTTAATCGTCCTTGCTTTTCTCCAAATTTTTTCTTTTCTTTTTTTTTTTTTTTTTTTCCCCAGAACAGCACAAGGTGTGAATGCACAATGCCAGGCTGCAGTTTGTTTTCTATTCCTTTCCTAATAATACCTGGCATCCTATTTCCTTTATTGGCTGCTTCTGAGCAGTTGCCTTATGTCTTCATAGAATCACCTATAATAACCCCAAGTTTTTTTTCCTGACAGGTCATATCACAGCACTGTGTATTTCAAGATGGGATTGTTTTAATCTATGTGCATTACTTTGTGTTTATCTATATTGTGTTTCATATGACCTTTTATTATCCAGTCAGTCAGTGTTGTAAGGACTTTCTGCAGTAATCCACAACTGGCTTTTGCGAATTTTCTGCTGACTTATTATGCACCCTTCTCTCACTTGTCCAGAATATATCATACAGTCCAGGCCCTCTCACAGATCATGTCCAGGGGTAGTCTACCCTCAAAATGAAAGTAGAAAATGTTTCCCACTGTCTGTTTTATGCTTTCAGTTGGTTCTTTAACAGATGAACAAGCTGCCATGTAAAATCTTTTAAATATTAATTATCCTGAAACCAGATATTTTCCCTAAACAAAGTGAAGTTAATTACAATAATGTTGGAGTGTTATTGTCTAAAGAGTGTAATAGGGTTATGGAGTCTTTCTTTATGGCCATTTGTTTTGGGTATTCCAATATTTTACACTACATTAAAGTTTTTACCTCCAATAGCTTTTTAGTATAGCAAAATCTACATTGTTTTGCAGGTAAATTTTGGAGATTTTCCAGCATTCACTAGGAGTAATGCATGAGGGCACCACTCACTGCCATATAGACATAAAATATACACTGCTTTTTTACAGAATGTCCTTGTTTAAACTGCAACAGTCAAGTTTGCTGCTTCAGGCAAAACTCCCTCAGACGCACAAACAGACAAACCCACCGAGATACACACAGAAGTAAAATTTACATGAGGTATTCATATGTTTTTGTCTCTTTCATTCCTGTTCCATCATATGCTGTTACTCCAATGTAGGCTCTATTTTCTCCTTTAAAGAAAATGCTGTGGTGCTTCTTAGAATAATATAGATCCCTCTTCTTTTCTAAATTTTCTTAACTAGATTTGGCAATTTTACCAAGATTATATTTGCCTACTTTATAAAAAAGGGAAAAAAAAGATCAGTTTTACCAAGAAATACAACAGATAATAGCAGATGGATAGTGTTAAAAAGAAAAAAGCCCACTTGAGGACTACTGGTAAACACCAGGGAAAAAAAAAAAAAGAATCCATTTCAAATGGCAATACAGCAGCACAAAACCTTATGGAAATAGTATTAGTTTACCACACCTTAAAACTCTTTTAAAGGCTATTGTCATAATGGTTTGTCCTCTGTGTTCTATGCATTTTTAAGATGGAAGATAATACTTGTCAAATATTGGAAAATTTAAGATTTTTGCAAAGGTAGAAAAAAGAAGGATAGCTTTATGTCAAGATACTGTTTGAAATTTGATACAATTGAATTGAAATCTGGATAGGGATGCAACTTACTATTTTTTCATTCATGAAACACTGAGTAAGGAGGAAGAAAATTCTTCATTAGGCCTATGTCACAACGTAATGAGAAGATTTCCATTGATTTATATGGAAAATGAATCAGACAACTAGTCAATAGCCTGCATGTATTTCGTCTTTATTCTTCCGACATTCTGCATTTATTCCTAGGATACACGTTAACTTCTTGTTAAAATCATTCTGTTGACATCTGACGGAAAAACTGTGATGACAACAGCATCCTGGAAGGTGGTAGACTTCTGATAAAGAATCTTTAAACAATACCTAATTTCATCAAAACCGCTGTTAAACTTGTGAGCCATATGACAGATTTACTGGTGGAAAAGGGTAGAATTAACCATCATTGTTGTCAAGCTTGTATGAAATCAGAATGGTTTAAAATCAAGACTGCTGATACTTGATGTGATTTCAGGTGTGTTAGCCTGACTTAAACTAAGCAGGTCCTCAAAGTTGAGTGTGCGTACTCGTTACCAGGGTTATAAATTCCACTGTTCTTGCATTTAGTCATATGTCTACTCAATAAGCTGCGTAAATGTCTCTTGTCATGAAAGGTGCAAGGTTAACTTTATGTAGTAGTGTGGACTTAAAATCAGTTTGTGTTTGGTTTGTTTGTTTTTTTTTTTAAGCTAGCGTAAATACATAAAAAGTTTGATTTTATTATTTTCCCTTGGAAAATTATTTTAAACTTAAAAATAAAGATGGAGACTCAAAGCTAACTGGACATGGTACACAACAAGAAAGGAAACACCTGTACAAAATGGTCGACTGATTACATGTAGGAATATGTATGCCTATGTACACATCTGTATTCCTTATGACATTTTTATCCTTTATGACATTTGTAAACCTCAGTTTTCTTATAAGACGGTAGTAAAGTTACAGCCTTTAAAAAATAACTCTACTTACAATGTGTATGTTATATGCAGAACAGTCATGTGTGGGTTGAGCACACCAAAGGACCATTAACTGGCAGGTGGTGAAAAAGTAAGGATGAGCCAAAAAGGTTTGATTTAGAAGACTAAAATGAACAATGTAATTTTCAATGGCACTGTGCAAGTGGAATGATACAAAATACAGAATCAGAGTAAGTGTCTGTGATTTGTTCAGGTGCTCTTGAGCTGAAGTGGCTCTGGAAAGGGGGATATGAGGACAAATTACTGCTGCAGACTAATACTGTGGTTTATGGTCATCATTTAAAATTTTACATTTGATTCTAAATAAGTATCCTGGTTTTGCAGCTTTGTTTTTAGCATGTAGTGTGTGTTCTAATCACATAGTTGAGAATTGCTAAGAAGTAACACATGATATATTCTTACAGTGAAGCTAGAGAAGCTGATGTAATTGCAAGTAACATCTGTAGCCTTGTTTGAAACACAGGTACTGGAATTTTGCCCTATTTTCTTTTTGTCTTAAAACAGAAATGTTCTCTGAAGGTCTGCTTTTTCCCTCCTCAAAGCAATTAAAAGTAAACTACTGTGGGAGCGAGGACTTTTTACCAAGGATTTAGAGCTTATAACTACAATAACAAATAATGAAGTTTTCCCCCTTTACCATGTTATATATTTCGATAAAACAAAAGGTTACTCCAAATACATAGAAAAAAGAGATGAACAATAGGAAGCTAACTTCTTTGTCTTTTAAAAACTTACTTCATTGCAGAAACTTCAGCAGTAGCACAAGACCTCTTAAAGTCAACATGGTATTATTCTCTTTGTACACTTCATAGTGTTGTATCTAGATGAGGTGAAGAAATTCAACAAGGCTGAATCATTTCCTACATCCCATACTATTTTTTTTCTCCTTAGGAGAAATCAGTCTCACAGTTCCTGAAACTCTGTAGCCTTGTTTTCCTATAGATTCTCTGAAGGTGATTGATGCCAGCTCAAGAAATAATTACTCAGTAAATAATAAATGATTTCATTTATTGTCAGGTAGTTCACTTTGTACATATTATGAGGACATACTCACTTAGATATGGGAAGTGCAGTGTAGTTTCCTTGTACTAGGCAGTCAAATTGGGCATGGGAGAAAACGTGCTATAGTCTGTTGCACATCTTTTACTGTTGGTCAAAGGTGCATTATTGTTGGACAGAAGGGTAAAAGTTGAGACTGCAGCCTGTGACTTTCAATGCATTAGGATGTGCCACAGTGAGTTCAAGCTATACAACTTCTTGAAAAAGTGTGAGTTCTGGGAAAAAAAGAGTCCTGCATGGCCCCTTCTTTCCTTTGAAAAGGTCAGGACAAAATAAAATGGGCACCATCCTTTGAAAATAACAAGAGGGAAATGGATATCAAAATCCAATTTCACAAGATACAGGCAATCGCATGACTACGTGTTGCAAATGAATATGTTTGACATGATTTTGATTTAGCAGCAATTCAAAATTTATTAATAGTATAAGGTAAATAAAAAGGTTCAATTTTAGCAGTACTTGATGATTAACCAGTGTCTTGGTTCAGACAGGGCAAGGTTAATCTGGTGCGACTATTCTGTACCATGCTGACATCCTGCCATGGGGCTGGTTCTGGTGGGTGGGTGGGCGACTTGCGGTCTGCGATCGGTCGGCTCGGGAGTGTCTCTTTGTTTACACGGTATCATTTATTTGTAGATTTATTTCTTACTGTTTGTTAGTGCTGTTATTACTGTGACTGTTTTCTTATGTGTCACTGTACTAAATCTTCCTTATCTCAACTCAAAAAGGCATTTTGAAACTCTTTTTCTGTCCGTGGTTGGGGGAGGGGGGGTAGTAATGACCACATGTCAGCCAAGTAGCTCAGGGCACTTGCAAACCCCGAGCCCTGCCGAGCCCTGCTGCTAAACCAGTACACCAACCTAATGATCTTCTATGATGGGGGGATTACATCAGTGGACAAGGGAAGAGGCATGGATGTCATCTATCTAGATTTCTGTAAAGCCTTTGACTTGGTCCTCCACAACATCCTTCTCTCTAAGCTGGTGAGATATAGATTTGATGGGTGGACTATTCAGTGGATGAAGAATTGGTTGGATGGCCACATTCAAAGTGTGGTGGTCAATGTCTCAATGTCCAGATGGAGATCGGTGATAAGTGGCATCCCACAGGTGTCTGTACTGGAACCAGTGTTGTTTAATATCTTTATCAATGACATAGACAGTGGGATTGAGTGTACCCTCAGCAATTTTGTAGATAACACCAAGGTGAGTGGTGCCGTTGATATGTCAGAGGGATGGGATGTCATCCAGAGGGACCTGGACAAACTTGAGAAGTTGCCCCATGTGAACCACAGGGAGGTTCAACAGGGCCAACTGCACAGTCCTGTACCTTGGTCAGGGCAATCCTCAGTATCCATACAGCTGGGGGACGAAGAGATTGAGTGCAGCCCTGCAGTGAAGGACTTGGAGATACTGGTGGATGAAAAGCTGGACATGAGCCGACAATATGTTTTCACCATCCAGAAGGCCAACCATATCCTGGGCTGCATCAAAAGTAGCATGGCCAGCAGGTTGAAGAAAGTGACTTTAGTGCTCTACTCTGCTCTGGCAAGACCTCACCTGGAGTACTGTGTTCAACTGTGGAGCCCCCAACACAAGAAGGATATGGACCTATTGGAGCAAGTTCAGAGAAGGGCCATAAAAATTATTAGAGGGCTGGAACTCTTCTCCTATGGAAAAAGGCTGAGAGCATTGAAGTTACTCAGCCAGGAACTAGGGGGCCAGGAAGAAAGATGAGGCCAGTCTTTTCAGAAGGCCTGTTGCAACAGGAGAGTGGCTAATGGTCTTAAACTAAAAGAGGGTAGATTGAGACTAGATACAATAAATAAATTTTTTACAATAAGGGCGGTGAAACGCTGGAACAGGTTACTCAGAGAGGTGGTAGATGCCCCATCCCTGGAAACATTCCAGGTCATGTTGGATGGGGCTCTGACCAACCTGATCTAGTTAAGATGTTCCTGCTTACTGCAGGGAGGTTGCACTAGATGACCTTTGAGGGCCCCTCTCAATGAAAACCTTTCTATGATTCTGTGATTCTATGCCTTGAACTTTACTTTTCTATTTCTGTGTCTACATTCTTACTATTTATCCTTCTGTCTGTATATTCAGTATGAAATTCAGAGTCTAAGTTTTCACCTCTGAAGCTACCAGGGACATTGTATTGACATAAATGGATAGAGCATCTAGGCCCCTAATGAATACGTGTAACATTCACTGTTGTGCAGTGATTTCTGAGCAAGCAGCAATAAAATGGTGCATCTACTAACACAAGTCTCCTATGCAGTATATCTACATCAGCAGGTGACGCAACCATATTGATAAATCCTACCTTTCCAGTGGTTATATTCCTTCTGGTTCCAGAGCTCATTCAGTCAATACTAACTCACAGTCCTTTCACTGTGCTTTGCTGCATGAGGTTGAAATGTGCTAAATTATTGCACCTTTGTAAGTATGCAACACTTTTCTTGTTTTTGAACCAGGAACATTTCAAATTTCTTTAAAAGATTGTGGTATTTGAATGGTATCTTCTATTATCACATTTTGAAATATGATTTAGACTCCTAGACTATTTAAATGAGTTTGAAAAATGTTCATTTTTCCTTTCTTATATTAGGTTAAAAAAAATTCATCTTGTTTTTCCATATATTTCAAGCTCCTTCTTAGGTGGTCCAAAGTTAACATAACATTCTGATTTTGAATGCAGGGAGCCAGAAGCAATGTCTCCTGTTCTGAAGATCAGCCAGTTTTCACAACTTCATTATAAAATGTGAATCCAGGAAACAGAAATTCCTCCTTAATAAATAATGGGTATATTGACAGATAGTTTTGTGATCTCCTTTTTAGATACGTGGAGTAAGGACAATTTTTGAGAACATACTACTATCCACAGTGATTTCCAACCAATTCTTGAGATATAAAACATACTTTGAATTTTATTTATTATTCCTACTCATATTTCAGCTGCTGGGAATTGTCCACGTAAATCACAGTCTGTAATGATAACATTCTCAGGCAAAAGAAAATTAGCTTATTTAGGATTCTCTTGGGGAAAACCAACTCATAAACTTTCCTTGATGCTTTCTACTCTGGTTGGATAGTGTAGTATAGACATAGCATGCTCATGGTAAAGTTGACCCTCTGCCCCTGCCTTATTGCTGCTTTTCAGGAGGTTTCTGAAGTCCACATCTGTTGCATTTATTACATCTATTCAAGGTTTAACTCTGTATATCACATACTATCACAGTCCAGCCCACAAAGAACAAAAGTTTAAGTGATGTGGAAAGTTCATAGAGAAGAATGTTCATCTTATGAAAAGAAAAGAACAATATGGTCTAAGTCAGTTTGATCATCTTCAAACAATTAGCCATCCAAGTTCAACACTATAAACTTTCATTGCAAATGTCTGGCATTCACACATTATCACTGTTTTGTATACGTAATTTCTCCTGGTTTGATTCTTTGCTAGGGGAAAAAAATGAAGTGGAAGGTTAAAAATAGGCACAATCAAAATAAGTCTTAAAAATTACTTGATGCTGACATGGTCTTTAGTGCGCCATCTTTATATAGACAAGCCCAAGTATCCTAAATTCATAGACAATAACAGTCATCCCTATGCAGACATACCTAGTGATACATTCTACCTTTAAAAAAATGTGTCAGAAAAAGAAAACATAAATTCCAAAGGAAAAAAAACCCAAAACATTAGATCTTAACTTCGGGTTTTTTTGGTTTGGTTGGTTTCGGTTTTTCTAAGATGCAGCAGTGAAATCTCAAAGAAAATAACTGATTTGTTTGATTCCAGTCAGTAGATTAGTGACTAAGTTGTAAGAAAAAAACCGCAACCCACTGCCCTGTATTTTGGAGCTGATATTAGGAATGCTACCACTCCTTTCTTCAGCATTTACTCCTTTTTCTGCAAGGATTTCTAAGCAAGTCATACTTGAAATTTCTCTCTGTTCTATGTCACAGAAAGGAAAAACTGTCGTTTGAAATGTGAACAAAATGAATATTTTTCATGCTTACATTACCACAACGTTAGGACTGTTTGAACTTGCTAGATTACTGAAATATGCTCAGAATAGCTTTTAGAAAGAGGCAGAGCATGGAAAATTACAGCTCAAAAGACAATTTTCTGAGAAAATTATGCAACTAATGAAATACGGCAATTAAAACAGAAACGTCTCTGTCTCTATCTTTACTATAGCATTTAAAACCACAAAGTGCTACAATATGGACATACCCCAGACATAATTATACCAGTTTTTAAAAACAATGATGAAAAAAAGAATGGCCTTGCAATATTATGCAGCAGAAATGACCTGAACTAAAATACCACTTCATGTAGTTCTATAACTTGATAATATTTTTTAATAATCTAAGATTAAATCTGTCTTAATCTTGCAACTGGATAAATGCAGTTGTATTATTTCACGCATCTCACAGAGGACTGAAATCCATTATCCACATTAGAAAAGATAAAATTGAACTAATGATTTATTCTCTTGACATTTTTCTTTCTTTTCCTAATTAACCTCATATTATGAAGTACTGACCCCACATTAAAAACACCTGAGATGAAATTGGCTAAACAGTGACATCTTTAAATTTTGAAGTATTTTTAGTTTGGTTGTGCTTTTTCACTTGTTTAGATGCTGAAGGCATTTCAGTCCATCTGCCTCACATCTCAGTGGCATTTTTCAGTTGCATTCAAAGCCAGAGTATTTTTCCCTCCAGAGACAGTGACAGGAGAGAATGCAACATGATTCCTATTGCAGGATTATTTTGTCAGGCACCAAAATTGTGATGCATGCACATCACACTCATAGGGATATGAAAAGGATTCACAGAGCAGTAGAGAATTCAGTGTGTGGGGAGTAGTTATTGGAAATGAGTGTACGGGGAGGACGTATGGGAATGTTATGCACAATAATCTAAAAAGGTCTGGAGCCATGTGGAGTCCAAGCTGTTCCTATAGATGCCAAGGTACAGGCCTGATGTAGTTGAGTACTTGTTTCCACAAATTTAAAATAAGAGGTTCAGCCTTCTTTTCTGCACTTGGCTTAGAATAACATGATTTTTCCATAGCTGCCGTGGATTTTATATAAGCTCATTAAGAACTAGAATTAACAAAGGATTTACTACAGGGGCTATTTCTTTACAAAAGACTCATGGACCTCAACAGATGCAAACCAGAAGTTATACACAGTGCTTAAAGCCATTACTAGTTACATCTTATGTGCCTGAACACTGAATTTCTAATGAAGTGCAATGTTTATCTAACACACTCATACCTATGCCACAATTGTGGATATAAAGTATTGGATTAGTTTAGGCCTGCAAATGATATTGAAAGAAATCCTCTTAAACTAGGAAAGACTGAGGCACTTCTAAATCAAATTTTACCTGGTATAATCCTGCTGAAGCAAATGTTTTCACTTAAATTATCACAGCTACGCTACTTCTCCGCATGGAAATGCAATCATACTGGTTTTTTTCTTTCAAGCTAGTCACCAGGTGGCACTAAAGGAGCACAGTAGAGAGCATGAACACAAAGTTCATACTAATGCCTCCTCTAATCATTGGAAAGACTGACTTAAACTCTAATTGATGGTGTGATTGCTTCAGCTTCCAGTTTACATCAAGGGAAACACACTAAAGTATCTTAAACTGATTACACATTTGACAATATGGATGAGAATAGGTCTGGAGACTGGAACTTCTACAAGACTTTTAACTGGATTCATACATTATAATTACCTAATGTAATCATGTAAAAATGGTGCATTCATGGTTATGTAAACATACTTAAGAAAATTTAGTTTATAGCAATTATGTTTTGTATTTAGTGCTGAAGGTGCAGTGGCATTTCTAACAGATTAAGGAGAGGTATAACAAAATTAAATATCAGATCATCAGGCATAAAAAACTCACAAGCATTACAAAGGGAACCAGCCTCTGCTCTTATCCAAGCTAAATTATCATGGTAAGATTTTTTCTGAACAAAGATCTCACAGTTAGCAGACCAGGGTTTCTGGTCTTCTGAAAAATGATTACAAAGTAGTTATGCTACTGTCCATTTTCTAATGAACATTGGCAGAATTACATTTAGAATTATCTGTTATTTTTCTCCCTACAAGCTGACAAACACTAGCCTAACTTAGCAGCTCATCACAGGAAAAAAATCCCCACAAAAATCCTCTTCACTGAAAAAGTGTTGATATTAAAGACACAATATAAAGACTCCTGCAAAATACTGAAACAGCGGCTTCATTTACACCCTTGATTAACCAGAGCAGTTGTCAAGGGAACATCTAACCAGCTGTCAAGTAATACAGGAGATTTTTCAGGAGCAGTGATTTTACTTTTGACTGAGCACATTGAATTCACAAGTGTGAAAATCCGTACTATGTCTTACAGTTTTAATGATCTCATGGTACTTCTTTCCAAAATTCTTACACTTACTACATTTTTTTCCTTAAAAAGCATGTATTTGAAAACTTTCATTATTAAAAACATACCTTCAACATATTGCTTCCATGGAAATATTCACATGTCTCTACACCCTATTCTATTTCAACAAGGTCAAGTGCTGGTATTTCTTATCACTTTCAATTGCAACAATAAGAAGTGACAATTATAAAAACAAATGCTTCATTTTATGTCTGACATTTTATTTGAAATCACTGAAACATCTGTCATAACCTCCAGCCGCTCAACACCAAATTTCAGGTTTTCTAGTTGTTATGAGCTGACCCACCTATAAAAGGGTACCAGTAGGGGAGAGGGGGAGAGAGAAATAGAGACAAGGGAAGGCAGCAAACAAAAGCATGGGAGATGCACAATCCCAAATGACTTTGACCCCTAATAGTGTCTTGCAGTAATCCCTTGATGCCCTTTTCTTTAAGAAAAAAAAAATATTTAAAAGATGTGTGAATTTTTGGAATGTATTAGGGGATCATAAGCTCCCAGCCAACTCTGAACTTGTTCAAGACTTGCATTTCCAGCTGGATGTGCATAAAACTATGGGTCTCAATGAGATTCACCGCAGGGTACTGACAGAGCTGGCTGATGTCATTGTGGGACCTCTCTTCCTTATTTTACAATGGTCTTGGGAGTCTGGAGATGTCCCAGCCAATTGGAATCTGGAAAATGTAGTCCCAGTTTTCAAGGAGGGAAAGAAGAAAGACCCTGGTAACTACAGGCCTCTCAGTCTCACTTCAGTGCCTCGTAAAAATATGGAGAAGTTAATTCTGCGAGTTATTGAAAAACACTTGAGAGACAATGCAGTCATTGCTCATAACCAGGACAAGTTCAAAAGGGGAAAGTCCTGCTTAACAAACTTAATTTCCTTTTATGACAAGATCACCCATCTAGTTGACCAAAGAATGCCAGTAGATGGGGTGGTTTGGGATTTTAGCAAAGCTTTTGACACCGTCTCTCACAGTATCCTTCTTGATAAAATGTCTAGCACACAGATAGACAAGCCCATAGTATCCTGAGGGAGCAACTGGCTGACAGGTAGGCTCAAAGAGTTATAGTAAATGGCGTTATACTAGGCTGGCAGCCAGTCACCAGTGGGGTTCCCCAGGGCTCAATTTTAAGACCAGTTCTCTTCAGTATGTTTATAAATGATCTGGATGCACAAATCAAATGTACATTAAGTAAGTTTGCCAATGATACTAAACTCGGAGGACCTGTGGACTCCTTGAAGGGTAGAGAGGCCTTACAGAGACATCCGGCTAGACTACAGAGCTAGGAAATCACCAACTGTATGAAATTTAACAAGAGCAAGTGCCAGATCTTCCACCTGGGATGGAGCAATCCTGGCTATGCATACTAGGGGTTCTAAGACACTGGAGGGCAACCCTGCAGAGAGAGATCTGGGGCACTGGGTTGATGACAAGTTGAATATGAATCAACAGTGTACCCTGGCAGCCAAAAGGGCCAACTGTGTCCTGGGGTGCATCAAGCACAGCATAGCTAGTGGGTCAAGAGAGGTGACTGTCTCACTCTACGTGGCACTGGTGTGGTCCCACCTTGAGTACTGTGTGCAGTTTTGGACACTGCAATATAAATACATCAAACTATTAAAGTGTGTTCATAGGAGAGCGACCAACCCGGTGAAAGGTCCCATGGGAAAGACCTATGAGGAGTGGCTGAGGTCACTTGGCTTATTCAGCTTGGAGAAGAGAAGGCTGATGGGTGACCTCATCAGAGTCTACAACTTCCTCAAGGGGGGCAGTGCAGGGGCATGCTGATGTCCTCTCTCTGGTGACCAGCAATAGGGCACAAGGAAATGGAATGAAGCTACATCAGGGATAGTTCAGATCATACATTAGGAAAAGATTCTTCACTGAAAGGATGGTTAGCTACTGGAACAGACTTCCCAGAGAAGTGGTCATGGGATCAAGCCTGTCAGAGTTCAAGGAGCATCTGAACAATGCTCTTAGTCACATGATTCAGTTTTAGGTAGTCCTGTGAGGAGCCGGGATCCTTATGGATCCTTATGGGTCCCTTCCAACTTGCGATATTCTGTGATTCTATGATTAGTTGTCAGAGGTCTGGGTTTGGAAAAGAAAAGAAACCCTGGCTATTAAAGGCTCTTCTGATAGGGCAGAAAATCCAACAGTTTTCCTGTTTTCAGTGTTTTCTTAATAGAACCTTAGCGTGTCTGGTATTTGTGTAAGATTGAAGAGCTGTTTCTCACTACGTGAAGAAACAAAGTTAATGGTCTTTGGTGGCATTACACTGAACATTACATTCCCCATTACTGCTGACACCTTCCTTATTCACTCCTTGATCAGGTTTACTAGAATACGTAAAAGAAGAACTTAGAAAAATACACAAAGGTGAACAAATCTGAGAGGGTGAGCCCTTAGATACAGCCAATTAGCACACATAAGAGTGGACATAGTAATACGCATGAATAATTTTGGGGGTCGAGCCTGCCTTATGAATATAAGCAGTTGCTCTGATATATTTGTAGCTCATAATAAGGCTACTGAAGCTAGAATACAAATGATATTGCTCATCTGTCTCTGTGCCTCATATAGCTTAGTGTGTTTGTTTGGCATAGTGGGTACTGCAGCATGGCACCAACTCTTCTTGATTCAAAAGGACTTTAGAGGTTCTGTTACTGGCTACTGCAGAAAATAAAAAATATTTCAAACTGAACTCAAAAATATTTCCTACTCTTATACACAGTGCTGTGTCTTCAGCTTAGTTTGTTCCTATGTGTTCCATACTGCATTGTTGCAAAATACTCCTCATTGTTTTCAGTGAAAAGAGTTGCAAAAAGGACCACCTAATAAGCCCTGAAGCTTGAGTCTTTAGAGCATCACCCTATTACATTACACTTTGACTTTGAAAGTCTTCCAAACACTCCATTTTCTCTTTCTTCAATGTGGTTGTAACCAAGGAAACATAAAAAGGAACTATCTAGCTGTTGCTTGAATGCAGATACACAGTTTTGTGGAAATGCCAGTCTTAGGCACCACTTTCAACATCAATTTCCTTTTAAATTAAATGCTTCTTATTTGCATTTGATTATAGATTTATTGACAGGGTTGTTTTATCCACAGAACACACTTGATTTTCGGCCAGACTTTTGGATTTATCTATGGGAAAAAACCTAACATTTCAGTCAACACTTCAAAATACACGAGGAAGTCTGAACTGAACTGTACATATGATATTTACACCAGAACTCCTACGTAATACACAGAGTGATTTGCAGAGTAACATCATAATAATTGTACTAAATGTCTCATTTTCCTTCATTTTCCCACATAAGTCTTTTAAAAAAACCTTCAGATTTACATTTCTGAATGAGAAAAGCAACAAGAAACAGAAAAACCTCATAGCTCTTCCACATGTCATTTCGCATATTCCAGGAGGTCACAATTTTCATAACAAAAATCTGACCATATTAATAAAACTAGTGTTATGTTACCATTTCAAATCTTTCTCACAGACATTTTACACACTTTCCTATAAAGATAATACAGAGGTGGACATTAAAGAGGTATTATTTGCCTTTTGTTTCTTAGTAGACTTTCAGCTAGCATAATTTGCTGTACATGAATGTAATTTGTAAAAATTCTGACTTTGCAACTGCACTTGCTGGGTCTTCTCAGAACAGGCTAACATCTAACAAAGTGCAATGCATCTCAAAGGACATGAATTAACACAAGAGAAAGACATATGACCAGCTCTTCCTCAGTTCTGATTAATCCAGGAAGAATAGCATCCTTACACAGCCCTCAAAGTTCCTGGCCTTCTCCAGTCATACATACACCAATATATAAGAAATGGAGTATCCATAACTCAACTCTTCTTGGCTTTCCACTATTAACATGCTGTGAGACCATAGTTTAAATACCATAAAAGTAAACTCACTAAACTTCAAACCTCTTTATCACATGTGTGTTTCCATACCACCCAGTTTTAATATGAAAAGATTAGTCAGTTTGACACTGACTTTTTGCCTTTTATTTTTTACAGAGTCTTTCTATTTCATGTTGAAAGGTATTGAAAAAAAAAAGTTTAATTATTCTACTCTTCCATTCCCATGACATTTTCTTTGATTTATGATAAATTAATATAATAAAGATTCACCAGAAATTGGACTGATGAAAGGCATCAGCTGTCATTCTAGTTAGATTTTAAGGGATTCTTTTGTTAGACTTGTTGTCACGTCCCTTCACATAATGTAGTAATAATTAATCTATTATTAACATAATGAACACAGTGCTTAATATGGCATAATAATTATAAGTAAACATACTTCACAGTGGATTTTGAAAGCTCATACGACTTGGAAACAGTTATACAGCTCCACAGTAAAGATATTTATGAGTAGATGACAAGCTGAAAGAAAGTCAACAATGTCATCCTGTTACAGAAAAGGTAAGCACAATAATGGGATGTATAGATAGGTGTAGAGACAGCAGATGCTTAAAGCATTTTTCTGCTTTCTTTCAAGGTAAGGACTATAAATGATGTCCTATTTCCTAATGACCCACTTTATGAATCAACAGATTTGCTCAACCCCTTTTTACTAATCTTTGATCTGCTGCTCCCTTATTATCATCAACATATTCGGAATCTGCATTCCCTCATTTCTATTGTTGCTATTACATAAGATACGCTTATGGTGCATTGCATTGAAGTATATGTGAGCCAAGAGAATCAAGACTAGAAAAGTGCTTCAAGAACCATTGGAGATCTGGAGAAGTGACCAGTAAGATAAGTTTAAATCTGGGTTTCATCAAATCTAAGATAAATGGCATTCTTGAAGTAGATATCTGATGTTGATAATACCATACATCACTTAGGAAAAATCAAAAGAGCTGAAGAAAAGCCAAATCAGATGCACAATATAATCATAGAATCATAGACTGTTTTGGATTGGAAGGGACTGTGGTATTTGAATAATGAGGTGGAGTCCTCTTTGTTCAAAGAGCAATGAAGTCTGGTCTTGCTCTCTTCAGTGCAATCTGGGAGAGTGGAAAATTGCCTGGCTATCACAGGATGCAGAGAAGGAGATGGCCCTGCAGAGGCAGGGCAGCCCTGCTTCTGTGGTAGA
>JAVSBS010001312.1:26290-46116 GCA_033124195.1 Coracias cyanogaster
CAATATCTAAAAGGTAGGGGTCAAGAGGATGGAGCCAGACTCTTTTCAGTGGTGCCCAGTGACAGGACAAGGGGCAACTAGCACAAACTGAAATCATTCTGTGATTCCATGTTGAGGGTTCAGTTGTCATAACACCTTGCCAGCAAAACGCTTCAAAAAAGCAGGTAACGTATCATTTACATCTCCTTCCCCTAAGGAGGGCTATCATTCCCAGCAGCATAGTGACTCTTCTGGTCTTAGCTTTAGGAGCTTAGTATTGCATTAGAATATAGGAATGAATGATTATGTTGAGCCATCTTCAGATACAATTTTCCATTTAGTGTCTCATATAAATCTGATCCTACAAATGAAAATTAAGAAGCCACCTGACACATGGGTAAAACTGAGTCAATGCCATGTTGTACAGATAACAATGCAATACTGCAATGATCTCCAGTTGAGAATCTGATATTTTCTTACCTATTAGAGACAAAAGAAATACAAGAATGCAATACATGTATTTCTTCTACCAGGCAGCACTAATTAATTTTCCTTTGCATACTCAGATGGTCTAAAATGAATGCTACATCCCCTCTACATGAGAGAACTAAGAGAAAAATAGGTTAAGCGATGTGGTTAATGAGAAACTGACTCTTGAACTTGAATGTCACAGAAGGAATAATTTATATACTTATACTGGAAATTCTGGGGAAACTGTAAAGAATAAAATACTTTTATTTTCAGCTAATGCAAACCCTGACATTGAGACTGGCATCTTTGCTAATACTCAGGATCAACAAACATCCTGCTGGTATTTCAGTTTTATGCATTTAAGTAATTTAAAAGAAAAAGACATTTGTGTTATTTTGGTTTCAAGAGTCTTCAAGACTCATGTCTTCTAATCCTTTGTAACCTTAAGTCTTTGGACCTTGAAGCTACTCTCACATTGCCCTAATTGACACTTCAGCAAAATTTATGTACCTGCTTCTCATACTGATATTCAGACAGCCTACTCCTGGGCTCTGCTGATGGCATTCAAGTAATTTGCTTCTTCACGTTCTCAGAAGCATCCTAGTTGGAAAAAAGGAATAGGCAGGCACTTAATCTCACTTATAATTCAGGAACAACTGCTAATATCCTCTACCCAACTCTTCTGTAAAGGTCTAAGAATGTCTAATTCTGTTGAAATACATTAAAATACGTGAGTCAGGGCATATGGAGCCCAGGATAGTGCACCAGCACAAATACAGGCTGGGTGGAGTATGGATTGAGAGCAGTCCTGAGGAGAAAGACGTGGGGGTGCTGGTTGATGAAAAGCTCAACATGAGCCAACAATGTGTGAGTGCAGCCCAGAAAGCCAACTGTATCCTGGGCTACATCAAGAGAACTGTGGCCATCAGGTCAAACGAGGTGATTCTTCCTCTCTATATTGGTCTAGTGAGACCCTGCCTAGAGTACTGTGTTCAGCTCTGGAGCCCCTAACACAAGATGTACATGGAACTATTGGAGCAGGTCCAGAAAAGGGCCACAAAGACAATCAGAGGACTGGAACACCTCTCTTAATGCAGACAGGCTGAGAGAGTGGGGATTATTCAGCCTGGAGAAGACTCCAGGGAGACCTTTTTGTGGCCTTCCAGAATCTGAAGGAGTCCTACAGGAGAGCTGGGAGGGACTTTTTACAAGGGCTTGTAGTGGTAGGACAAGGGGTAGTGGCTTCAAGCTGGAAGAGAGTAGATTTAGATTAGATATTAGGAAGAAGTTTTTCACTATAAGGGTGGTGAGACGCTGGAACAGGTTGCCCAAGGAAGACATGGATGCTCTATCACTGGATGTGTTTAAGATCAGGTTGGATGGGGCTTTGCACAACCTGGTGTAGTGGGAGATGTCCCTGCCTGTGGCAGGGGGGTTGGAACTAGATGATCTTTAAGGTCCCTTCTAACCCAAACTATTCTATGATTCTATGATACTGAGTTCTCCACGGCACCGCCTAATTTAGCAAAGTATTATTTTAGTCTCATTGAAGGTACAAATATATGTTATTGCTAAAGAACTGTTTTCTATATATGACAAGAATTATCACTAACATTTTATTCGTGGTAAGCTGTCATAAAGGGCCACTGCAGAAGAGTAATACACCATTTGTAGCCCAGATGAAACTGGAAATGAATGATTGATCCTTCTTAGTAAGTTGTAACAACAGTTAAGTAAGAGTAACTCTGATTTTGGATAAACGAGAGGTAACCATTCTAGTAAAAAGTGCTGAGCATCTTACAAATCCGCTTTCAGAAAGCATGAACAATGTACCTGAAGTCAGTAATAGAAGGCAGAAATGTTAAATGACGCACCTACTTACTAGACTTAAGATTTATTGATTTGTGAAGCCTAACTGCCAGGCAATGTAATCAGTTAATTGCATTTTTTAAAAACTGTTTCTTGATTGATACTTATTTCTCTGAGCACACAAAGGAGCAGAATGGAGCAGATCTGTGCTTTCAGAGTACATATATAAATACAGAAAAGAACAGAACCTGAAGTTTCAGAATGGAATAGAACCTGAAGTTTACTGTTGTCATCTAAACTGATTAACGGGTTCCACTCATCCTTCCCTGGACCAGATTCATTAGGTTACAGTTGGCTTAAGATAACAAATATGCTCTGCTTTTCCCTATCATGAAAAAAAGATCAGCTTTAGAATTGTTATCTCAAATAAATTAAGATTCTCATAATATTTTCATAAGTACTTTATACTTGTAGATGTCTAAATCAAAACACCCAACATGAACAGCTACAAACATTTTACTAAGCTATAACTATTTAAAAAAAAAAGACTGCTTTATGGTGAAATGTTTATTCACGTATTAGCTGTAATCTTCTTTAAAGCTACTCTTAAATATATTTGAATATGAAAAGGTAAAATAGAGATTATAATGCCATTTGGATATGCTTCAAGAGAGACTACTTAAATAGCCAGATGCACATTTGATAACGCATTACATTAATGTCTCACCTATTCTTTTAAATCACTTCAATTAGTAATGTGTATTTGAGCTGAAATGTACTATTTGGAAAATAAATACTGCACAAGATTCATGAATATTAACTGAAAAAAATGAAAAAGAGATAAAAATAAGGTAAATATAATACATTTAGCATGTATGAGTAAATGTGTGTTCATAGGCCACCTTTTGATGTTTTCTGTTTTGTAAACAAGACGGATTACTTTCATGAGATTTTGGAAATAGCAAGTATGGGGTGTTCATGGAAAAGGGCAGTCTTGTATGATGCGAATCATGCTCATTTCTTCATGGGCAGAGAAAATCTTATGCAAGAGAGCAGCCTTTTAACACGGTTGTATTTTATGTCTGTAAGTTGTTAAGGAAATTTTGGAAGTGTAAACAGACTCCACAATGACTGTTGCTGTGTATGTACAACCTAATCTTCCTTACAAATGAGATGATTTATTTCTTCATTTTTATGTCCCATTTTTCACTCAAATATATTATGAGTGCAAAACACACATATTAAATTTGGAAATATTAGAAACTATTTTTTCAAGAAAAAAAAAGAAGATTAACTATTTCATTTCAAAGGATGCTCAGTTCTATTAAATATGTAGATACTTTAGGTAAAGATTCAGGCGTGGAATAAAGTTTCAATTTATCAGAATAAATATTTCTAACTGATAAAAATTCATTTCAGATTAAGCTGCCTCTGATTTGCAACAGTGTAGGATATATGCACAAATTAAATCAGAGGCAATTTAACTATCCTATTAAATAATATGAAAGTTCCCACCTGGAAGTGTGAATTAATTCAGATTTGTTTGCACAGCAGGAATAAATCTCATTTGGTTTGATCTTACCCTTAAATTGTTCTATTTAGTAGTAAATCATATTTTCTGTGTAAAACTAAGAATGTGAAAATGTTTGACCTTTCTGTCTTTTTGGTAAAAACGTATTATGAAGTTTTGGGGAACTACAAAAAAAATTACTGAGTTCTTAAGTGTACATATGACATATAACATATTTGTTGTAAGAAGACGTATTACAAACTTTACCTTTATGTTCTGAAACACAAGAAGCATTTTGAAAGCCTGAGTCCTCCAGCGTCTATATAAAAGAATAGCCCTCTCTGCGTGAGAGAGTCTGGATGGTCCTCCCTGGTCACCACAAGCTTGTCATAGACAAGTGCTATGCAGAAGCGCTCATGGCTATTAGTTCTAAGGTTGTGGGTCACTAAGTATGATTGGGGGGAGAAGCCAACCATGTTTGCCTGGAGATTAGCTATAGTAGTGACAGAAAAATAACTCTGCCTGAAGAATGGTACTGGAAGTAACACGAGGAAGAAACCAGCAATGGGAGATGAAAGGACTGACTGGAGGAAATCACGGAAATTATGACTAGACTGACTGACTTGTGTAATGCTCAGACACAGACTGCTTATGTAAACCTACCATGGTATTACTTTATAAACTTCAGTGGAAGAAAAGGTGCTCTGAACACCCTAGAGGAGCCACCACCAGTAGGTTCAACTTGTACATGATAATACGGCCTCATGGGAGGAAGTACTATAACCTTGATCTTGTTGCTGGACCTAGGACAAGGTACATCATGTGTTATATTCTGAACTTGACCAGTCAGGACACAGAGCGGACCAGCTAGCTATTCTCTCAAGGTTAGGGTGTCAGGATCCACAGGGGCTCCCTGGGGTGGCAGGCCAGGATCTGGCAGCCAGGACCTGTCCCACCACCCCAACCAGAAGCAGGGCAGCTCTAGAAATGATGAACAGAGTGGTTTTCTCATAAGAAAATCCAATAATAGCTCAAACAATCAAAATGGCATAACCCTTTCAAAGATGTGATCTGCACTGAGCACTGGACTCTGATCAGAGACCCATTTGATGCTGAACCTTCCAGGGCTACCAGCATCTGAAGGAATCTAAGATGCCAGTACTATCCTCTTCTTTATAACGTCAGCCCTAATAAATAGCATTTTAAACGATACTTCACAGTGTTTGAGTGCTTTTCTTACTGGGATCATATTGAAACAGCACCTCCTGGTGCAGAGCACAGGCCCATGCTGAGTCCAGGCTGAGAGGTCAGTCCATGGGTTGGGACTGAGGTTGGAACCTGAACTGATGGGGTATACGGCCAAGAACAAGAACAGCTGGGGTCTGGTGGGGCAGTGGCTCAGGCCAGGCACAGTGGTGGAGCCTCAGCTGAAAGCAGCTCCTAGTGGCCTGGGATCAGCCCTGGCTGTGTTCACATCTTAGCACTGTTGGGGAGCACTTCCCCATGGTCCTCAGTGGGAGGGGTGTCCTATATGGTGTAGGCTCAGCACACCAGGGCCCAGACCCCAGGAGGGAGGATGCATTCAGAGCCCTGCCAGGATGACAGTTATCACAGTGCAGGGCCTCTCTTCTGCAACTGTGGCATGGGCTGCAGATGACATGCAATTGTTACAGGTCATGCCTGAGTGAGATGTTGTGTTGGTAGTAGGTACTACTGTTTAAGTAATGCTTTCTTTGGTATTCTTGCCTTTCTGATTTTAATTATTATTGGTTTCTTAATATTAGTTAATAAAATAAGCATTGAATGAAGTGAAATATGATCTCTTTTCCTGGCATGACCACAACCACACTAATCAGTCAAGCACATCAAGAGGAAATCTGGTGTACAGTGTGCAGGCAGAAGGCACTAAAGGCAGGGGAAGCCACAAGCTGATCCTCATGTTTCAGCACCATGGCTGCATTTTGACAAACTGGTGGAGAATGCAGGCAGCATGCAGCTGTCCCTGTGACACTATACATGAGTGTGACAATACAGTGATATATAGAGCCATTAGGGAGTCCATGTAAATAAAAACTCTTGCTTGTAAATGCATATTGAAACTTGCAGAGTGGACTGAAGGCTTTCTAGCTGACTAATCTTTGCAACAGCCCTGTGAATATGTTCATTATTAATCTTTCCATTTTTCAAAGAAGTTAAATGACTTGCTCTGTGTCAAACTGTAAACCAACAGCAGACTAAGAGTAGGCTTAATGATGTCAGAGATCTGCCTGCATATAACCCACAGTTCCATGAACACAGATCATAAACCAGCCTGAATTCCTCAGAGCCCAAGCCTGATAGAAAAGTAAAAGGAAAATATCCACTTAAATAAAAATTCATACAGACTACTGAAGAGCTCTGAAATATGCAGTATGCAAAACATTTAACACTGTGTGCAGGCAAGCTTTGGAAAATATATATTTAGAAAAACAATCTCAAAAAACATTTTGACACATACTCTCCAGGATCACCAGGATAACTTAGGCATCTGTGTTTTATTCTGAGACCCAAAGTTCGACACACCCTCTTTCACCTCACAATCATCACAGAATTGAGGTTGGAAGGACCTCTGGAGATGGTCTCATGCAACTCCCCTGCTCACAGGAAGGTCAGCTATGGAAGGTTGCTCAAGATGGTGCCTCAGAAGGGTCTTCTAGTATCTAACCACATACATGATCCAGAAACTCCTACCCTGAACACCTCATTGTTTAATTTTTCCCTTGGGTCTCCTACAGCTTACAGATAGGCAATGAGGTGCCCAAACCCTTTCCTTATTCTGTTAATGAGCATGACCTGTTAAGTATGCATAATAAACACATACATGTTAAGACAAGCATACAAAATAGTGAAAAAAGGCAGATGACCATTTTCTATAAAAAACGTCTTGTGGCTTGGCTGTTTGGTTAGGAGGAGACCCTCTGTTTGGTTCTTCAACCGTAGAGCATCAGAGTGCACACTCCAAGAGAACAGCCTAGTCACTGAGTTGGAAACTTAAATGGACAGAGTAGGACCACTTCCCAGCCTTCTCACTGAAGGCAGGCCCCTACACAGAAAGGAAGGTATAATTTACTGGATCACAGGAAGAAACACAAGAATGAACTTAAGCTTGTATCACTGTGAAGGGGACTCATCTGGCCCAAGAACTTCTTACATACTTTAAAGTCGTTAAGGTCACTGAATAATATACATGAAGTGCAGCGGAAACAAAAATACTCTACCTCAATAGCCTGAAGTCAAGCTGCTTCTATTTCACTCTGGTTTTATTAAACTTTTTTTCCTATATTGGGAGGGAACCCCATAATGTGTGGTTGTGAGTCAGGCCTGTCGCATACAATGTCCTGCTCCCTACCAATTGATACTAAATGCTGCAACTCAACACACTGTCTCCTATGTTTCTCACAGAAGAGGCACGTTGTCACAGAGATGCTTGGCTGTCTCTGCAATCAACACTAAAAATAAAGAATTAACTGAATTGGGCTGAGTGAGCCTGAAGGACAGACAATTTTTAGACATTCTAACACCTAAGTGCCTTAACAGGGGCTTAAAAGCAGACACTCTTTTAATATAGCCTGCTGTTGTGGTTTCACCCTAGCCAGTAATTAAACACCATGAAGCCTCTCACTCCCTCCTTCCCCCTTCTAGTGCGATGAGGAGGAGAACTGGAAAAAAGAAAAACTTGTAGACTGAGATAAGAACAGTTTAATAATGAAACAACAAAAATAATATCATAATTATAATAAAATATGATAATAATTGTAATGAAATATCACAAAAAAAAAAGACTCATGAAAAGCAGAAGTGATGCACAAGGCAATTGCTCACCATCTGCTGACCGATGCGTGAGCAGCCATATGCCTTCCTAGCCAGCTTCCCCCAGTTCACACATTGACCATGATGATGGTATGGAATAGCCCTTTGGCTAGTTCAGGTCAGCTGTCCTGGCCATGCCCCCTTCTAGCTTCTTATGCTCCTGGACACTAGTAAAACATGGGAAGTTGGAAAGTCCTTGATACCTTAGCAACAACTAAAAACATTAGTACATTGTAAACATCCTTCTCATGCTGAATGCAAAACACGGCACTATTCTAGCTACTAAGAAGGAAAATTAGCTTTATCCCAGCTGAAACCTGGACACCCACCATAAAGCCAAACTATACACTCATTTTTACATTTCAGCACTGTTTTGTGTGTGTTTGTGGTCATGATTCTACCTGGTTGCATTACAGCATTACTTCTCCAAAGGTTACTTTATGTTTGTTTTTTGGTTTGGGTTTTTTTTTTTTTTTTTTCCTGCAATAGAGAAAAGAATACTGAGCACTATAGAAAAAAGGTTGGCAAAATGATCACACTGTGGATGTCATTTTACTCGCAGGATTCAGTGATGATTAGTAGTTGAGTTTCATCAAATTGCTGGTAAAAAAAGAAGTCTTGGTTCAGAATAGAAAAAAAGAGGTGGTGTTATCTGTCATTTCAAGTCAGTCTTTTAAGCTGTAAACATCAAAATAGCAAGAAGAAAAAAAGCAGATTAAAAAATGATCAAACTAAATATATCACCATATCCCAGCCTACATACCATATACTTGCAAGGTCTGGAGAAGAAAGTTGTGCTTCAAATTTAAATAAGCAGGGGAAAAAAAAGGATAATTTCTAATGTAGTATAATAAAAATATTTCTAACCTGGTCAGAAGAACATTCATAGCAGTATACTTCTGACATGCACATGAAGCAATCCCTAGGAGGCAATGATGGAAGATTTTTTTTCCTCTGAAGGACCCAATGCACTACTTCATTATCTCTTTTGGTCACAATTGTGAGCACTAAGGGATGCCACAAGTAACTGACTGCCAGCTAGACTATGCACTGCTGACCATCAAATTTTCCACTCACTTGGCTAATCTGGATATATGGGTATTATGGGAGACAATGATGAAAGACTTGTTGGAAGGACAGCAAGGACAGGAGTACGTGAAAGCAAAGTCAATCTTTTTAAAAACATTTTAACTGAATAGTGGTGTATTTTAGGAAACACCTTTGCCTATCAGACATAAGCTATTTGTTTAGATTATTTTAGTCTTCAGCTATGCATGTCAGCACTTTTGTGGCTATTAATGAATTTTATAATATCAAGATCTCTGTGAATCTTACATCGCAGAGGAGGAGCTGAAGCAAAGACAGATAAAAAGACTTGCCCAAGATCATTTCCCAATAATGCCAAAAACATCAGGTAATGAGAGCAATCTCTTTGTTTGTCATGGTTATATTCACTAAGCAATCATTTTTATATGAATTTACTAGAAATTAAGAGGAACCAATATAAACCCAACTTACTTTTAAAGAACACATCCACTGTATTGATTAAATTGCAGCAGTCAAATATTTGTCTGTCTTCAGTCAATACTAAGTGCTTGGCTTAATGATGAATCTGGAAAACTTCCCCTATTATGCATCTGCCTCTCATTTGCAAGCCAGAGGAAGAGAGCGGATGGAAAATAGGGTGAGCAGGATTGTATCAGCTAATTTTACCACTGCTTTCAGTAAACAGCTATTGGATTGTTTTTCAAATTAAAAAAAAAAAAATAACAAAAATAGGCTACTGTCAGGTCAGGGAGGAAAAAAATAAACCCAAACACCTGTGCCTGCCATATGAACAGCTGGGTGCATGCTGATGATGACTCAACTGTGATATGTGCTGCATATAATTAGATAAACAGAGTAAGTTGTGTGGGGAATCTATTATGAAATATCTACTGCATGATTAGTTAGCTTTATTTTCTTGTCACTGTCTTCCTTTTATCACACTTTTCTTATTCAGGAAGGGTTGGGGAAACAAAGGAAAATCTGTGTTTGTCTTCTGTTGTCACTGTTGAATGTTGATGTAACAGTTTGAGTAGGTAGAGATTTGACTTGAATCAGAAACCAACTCTGTACTGATGTAAATAATCAGCATGAATATTTTCAGAGGGAATACTGCAAAGGAGAGAGTAAGAAGCTTATTAGGCAAAGTTTTTAATACTCATCTTTGATCAACTCAACATTTTGGAATTTAGCTCTCCTCCATCCATGGTAATCATTTAAAACACACTATTTTTATAGAATAAATACTTTGGAGCTCATAGAAAACAATTCTCAATTATATGGGATTTAAATGAGCATGGATACTCTCAGCTACTGACATCTAAAATATCTTAAATGATAGAATATGAACTTTGGAGGAACAGAATCTCTGAATTTTTATCTTCCTTTTGTTTAAAGCTATGCAATGAGATTTTACAAGTATAGAAAATGTATCTACCATTTTCCTAGTTATTAAGGCAATTAATTTATTTCATCATCTGAAGATGCAGCAGCACTATGCTGTTAAAGTTGCAGGTGGCAAAAAGTTCACATTGAGTTCTTGTGTACTTGAGGTCACCTGTGTAAGGTGAGATGAGATATACTAGCTTCTTGTAGCTCAGCTCGAATTTAAACTGAACAATTCTGTGCTGCTTCATTTCCCACTTAATACAGCTGTAAGTGTTTTGGCCCTTCAGTCTTCAGTATTCAGTGTGCAACCACTGGCGTACTTAACAGTCTTCCTACTCATAACTGGAAAAAAAACATGGCATCTGATCTTTTCTCTGTCTTTTTAAAGTAGAGTTTGAGTAGTTTACAAAAAAAAAAAAAGACAAAAGAAAACTCATAGAAAGAATTCTAAGTGAGAGCAAAAATATGTATTCTGCATTTAACCACTAATGTAGTACCACATAAATAGGAAGATTAAAGCTACCAAAAAAAATCCTACAACTTTTCTACAAACCTGTCAGAAAAGACAATCAGCTGTAGTTAAAATTATATGGACAAATCACTTAAATCACAAAATAGTGGTATGAAGTTAACTAATTCTGACAGTATTGGTTCCACTGCCTTTGGATAGGGTTTGTCTTCTACAAGTAAGTTTGTCTTCTTCTCTTTAAAGTAAGAATCAACAGAATCTATTCTAAAGAATGAGAGAGGACTTTCCAAGACATAGGCCTCTTTTTGGGTATGACTGCCATACTTGCTTGGGTTGCGAAGTATTTAATATTTAACCTACTGTTAATAATGGGCAGTTTTAGTGAATCTGAGACCGTGCTGCTGCCAAAAGCAGTGATGTCCAATAGCACCTTGAAGCAGCTGTTCAGGGAGTGTGATTAGAGATCTGATGGGACTAAAATGCAAGTTACCAAATCCTCCAAAAGAGTTAGAGATTTTTTAGTCAGATGAGCAGAATTTCTGCAGCAGTTCACAAATAATCAGAGTAAGCTAATCAGCCTTCTCTTCAATTGTCTGCCCAGTAAGACTGGCATTACCTTCCTGAGCAAAGAAGATTTTAATATGGAATACATTAATTCCAAAAGCTGTAGGATGCTGATCAGTGTAAAACTCAGAAGAAAATAAAATGTCATAGATGTTATATTGGCTCAAAATACTTTTTTTTTTTTCTGAAATCTAGTATATGCAATAATATACAGCCATCTGCCATTCAATAAAAATGAATGTTGTATGTGTGGGAATCTGTGAACACCAAAATGCCATAAGATTCTGAGATTTTTTGCAATTTTTATTAGAAACAAAGCAAATGGCGATACCTTCCACTATTCTCTATTATTAAATAGAGAATTTCCCTATTATTAAGTATGTGCTCTATGTTTTGGAAGCAAAACAAAACAAAATAAATGCCAAAACTTTCTAGTTTAAATTTGAGATTAAGAGGAAACAGATGAAATAATTCAGGCTTTATAAAGAATTCCTAGACCTTGGAGTAGGAACTGGATAAGTAAACCAGCAATACTGCGTCATCGGCTGGGAAAAGCTCAGCGCATCACCACACTAAGTTCTAAACCTGAAAAACATGTGTATACATTTGGCATAGGCTGCTGTTGAGATTATTGTCTGCATCAAGCAACGTGCAAACTCCACTTATGTCACTGTGAGCCTGCTTTATCTTACATATCTCCACCTTACGTTTTCAGTAACACTGCTTGTGTACACGTTGCTTTACATAGGAATTGAAGAACGACCACTTCCGAAGTGGTATGACAGGAGTGTCGTATTCACTACCTACATGAAACATGGTTAGAAACGGGGGTAAAGGAGATTCTACAGAAAGAACATAAAGGTAATTATTTGGTACAAATAAATTCACTAAAACAAAGCAATATGTGCTCCTCTTCTGTTAAAGGTGAAGGAAAAACAATCTTAATAATAAACACCTTTCTCTTTGGCTGGTTCAGGAAGAGTGCTTTTCGTCTACTTCAGCCAAGGAACGAAATGCTCAGATCATGCCTTATGTCAGCCACAGACTGGTGTTTAGATTTTTATTTTTCACATTTGCCATTCCGAAAAACTTACACCCTCCCCCACAAGGCAGGCAAGTATAAGCCTGTTATTTTCCAGATGGGTGAACAAAGGGGTTGCAGAAGATTGTTTCTGACAGTGCTGGGAATAAAACCCAGGGGCCAAACCACCTATCAGATTTACATAAAACGTATTCCAATGCAAGAGAAAATGTATTTTTTGAAGGTGTTTGAAACAGCTGCTGAGTAATTTAGTAACAACACAGCATGCTACACTATAGCTCCCACATTCACATCTTTCATTATTACTGGTTCCCTAGGTGGTGGCAGCTCTGACAAGACAATGTGAACTGTAGGGGGGATAAAACAATTTCTGTGACAACATATAGATCCGTACTTCCTGGTGTTCTCGCTAAAACCCAGCGGTTCAGTAGGAAGACACGTCCACCATCAATGGAAAAGTCTGACCAGCACTGCAAACCGCATAGAAGCTGTAGAAGAAAAATCACAGAGAGACATATCCTAAGGAACAGATGTGAATAGGTGCTATATAAGCACCGTTTCCCCAAATAGGTAAATGTACAGCAAACTTGATACCGCAGCTGAGCAAAGCCTCCAGAAAAGGCAGTCCATAGCCTGGAGAAGAATTTTATCTTCAGGTACTCCAAACCTTCACATTACATGTCTGTTTAATACAGTTCACTTAGAAAAATAACTTTCTGTATCACTTCACAGTTCCTACTGTGGTGGTTTGACCTTGGCTGGCTGCCAGCTGCCCACCCAGCCTGTTTCTCACACTCCCTTGTTAACATGACAGCAGGGGTGGGGGAATAAGATGGCAAAGCTCCTGGGTTCAGATAAGAACAGGGAGATCACTTACCAATTACCATCATGGGCAAAGCAGACTTGATGTAGGGAAAATTAATTTAATTTATTGCCAGATAAATAGATTTAGATGGTAAGAAACAAAGAAAAAAAATTAAACCACCTTCTCCCTATCCCCCTTCCTTCTACACTTAGCTTTACTCCATTCCCAACTCCTGTATCTCCCCACCCTAAGCAGTGCAGGAGGATGGGGAATGGCGGCTTGCAGTCAGTCCATAACAGTTCCTCTCTGCTAATCCTTCCCTCTCACACTTTTCCCCTCTCTAGCATGGGTGTTCCACCGGCCACAGTTCCTTCATGAAATAGCCACTTACTGCAAGTCTGCAGGCTGCAGTGTGAGTATCTGCTCTTGCAGATACTCCTCCTCTCCACAGGCCACAGGGGAATCTTTGCTGCGGGGCCTGCAGTGCCTCCTCTCCTCCTTCTTCAAGCTTGGTGCTCACACAATTGTTTTGCTTTTTTCTGGCCTCATTCCTTACTCTGCATGTGTGGCGTTTTGCCCTTCCTTAAACACGTTTTCCTGGAGGTGCCACCACCTTGGCTGCTGGGTCGGTTGGAGCCAGCTGGAACTGGCTGTGGTCCGGCACAGGGCAACCCCAGCTTCTCCTCACAGAGGTTGCCCCTGCAGGCCCTGCTACCACTGCCTGGGCACCTGCACACAGTATACCTTCTTTCTATAAACTTTGCATCCATTTGCTAAAAGATTAAGCTATTGACATGTGGACATAAATTTATTAGCTGAAAAACCAAGTGTCTTGTCCAACTGTGTCAATACCGGTATGACAGCAATGTCTTTAAAAACTAATCTTAGATATTTTAAAATATTTTTTATTTGTTTTGAACTGCATGACGTAATACTAACACAAATCTGTACACCTAATGTTTCTGGTGAAGCCGTCTGCCCTCTAGTTTCTGCTATATTTGCCCACAGCTCAAATTTCCATCTGCAACCAGTCTCCAGTGAAGTGTGTTTTCATTTAATTCTGTATTTCCAGCCATGTCAAGAACAAGGTCTAGTAATGGTCAGAACATGACAAAGCATCTTTTGATGAAGGTGATCACAAATGTAACATCAGCATCAGTAACTACATAGAAAATAAATCAAGAAAGATAAAGAGGGTGGGATAAATGGCAAGCAGTACACAACAGTGAGCAAGCAGAGAAGAAAGTTTCATGGATAGTTTATGGTCTAATAAAATGCCAGGTCAATGTGTGCTGCAAAGAACAAGCAAAGGATATTAAGGACAGTAAAGGTGGTGGTGAAATTAATAAAAAAGCTTCTCCCACCTGAATTAACTACATTCCAGAATATAAATTCATCATATAATTGATGTACTTCAGTCAAAGGCAGAGAAATACCTGCTTTCCTTGACTGTGCCCCTTAAATGAGTTACTTTCAGAAGATGCAGATCACATGTCTCTCTCTCTATCCTGACTACTAAAGGGGACTATTTAACAAATGTATGTGTAAATTTTACTCAATACTCTCTTTAATAAAGTGATTCAATTTGCAGCACAAATTTTGTTTACTGCACGAACATAAAACTAGACCTAAACTGACTAGTCTTGAAATGATCAGCTGTCTGTTGTCGTGTTTTGCTCCTTCTTCTCTGCGTATCTGCAAACTATATATTAAATAACTTTGTGAAATTTATTTAGAATGCAAAAAGTTAGAAAAAATGAAGTTATAGCAATTTAAAGAAAATAACAAAACACAGAATAACCATTGCTGTTTCTTCCTTCCCTCAGTCCCCAAGAAAAAAAGATTTCCAATGAACTGTATGAAACAGAGATCCCAAGTTAGTATACCTGAGGTCCTGTGATGATTTTGGGTCGCTGAGCTGGACTGAGTATAGTACAAAATACAGATCATGCACCAGGATCTCAACGCCAGATTTTTAAAAATCTGTTGAAATACTTTACTTAGTCTCAGAACACTTAATCTTTTGAACAACCTTCTGAGATACATAAATACTACTACTTTACAGCTGTGCAAACTAAATAACAAGCTAAAATTAACCAAACTCTTTAAAACCATGTAGGAAGTTTGCTGCTGAGCCAGGAGCTGATAACCTACACCAAGAACAACTGTCCCCTTTTGCTCAGCATAGAGGAGAAAATTCAGCTAACCCTGCAGCAGTCTGGACTTCACAACTTCACTGCCTGTTTCATTGTTTGTGGAGACCTGCCTTCTGATTCCCCTACAATTACTGGTGCTCATGAGGTTATCAGAGAGAGTGGGCTGTCCAGCTGTTGGGAGATACATTTCCTTCCCTTTCTGTCCACCGCTCCTTTTTTGGACACTCATGCAAAGGCTAACTGCCTACTTGCCTACTGATTTTTAATTTTTACTCATTTTCAATATCTACAGAGTAAATAGCACTTCTTATTACTTTCAGCTGAAGCAACTCTCTAGAGAATTGTGAACAGTTACAAGCACACTGAACCAATTTTATTTTTGTATTGATCTTCCACCTAAGTGACAAGAGGCTGGAAGAAGAGAATTTTTAAAAATCGCTTTGCTTTTGTGGATTTTTGTTAGTTTGTTTAGCTCTTCAGAACTCACAAATATAATAGTGTGAACATTTACTATCACCCCACTTCTTAGGAAGACGACAACATGGCACCTTCATAAGCTATTTGGCAATATACTCTACTGCTATAGTTCCATATGCAGTGCCAAACTAAAAAAAAACAGTTGTCTGAAAAGTGCAATGTGTGAAGCACTGAGTGACCAGATAATGAACTAATGAATTTTACATAATTTTATATACTTAATAAATAAATAAATATTGAAAGTGTCAAAATACTGAACAATATTGAAAAAATATTTTTCAATATACTAGATTATCTTTAATTGTAATAGTTTATTATTCCCTCTATAAACCAGTGACTTCTTTTTCGTTCAAGTCACAGACATCTGCATTGTTTCAGGTAGAATACCTAGTGTCTCTTCAGTAGTGCTGAAATCCCTTTGTACTATCATGTATGTGAATGAACTGGTCTTTCTTCTAAGCAGATCAGAAGGGCTCTGCATCCTGCTTCTTCACTTGAACGGAGGGAACAAATATTTTGAAATCCTTCCTCATCCATCCACGGGAAGATGAAACAGTGTATCACATGAGACTATGGAGCAGAAACGATCTATCTAGAGAAACTGCAGCGAGTAAGCAATCGCATCAACAGTACTTGGAATACAATGCTTATGCAGCACACAGAAAAAAGGACTAGAACACTTGAAAGGATCAGTATGAACCATTAAAGCAGTGTCTCCTTTAATACATGAAGGGAGAGTTCTAAAAAGCTTAGGAAAATTCTGGAAATTTAGCTTAAATGTGGTTTAGAATTTCCGTGATATAATAAAAAGAACACTTATAAATGCTTTAGCTGTAACATTGCTGAAAGGCAAATCATATAATTTTCAAAGCATATGTACCCAGAAAAAGGGAATTGGGTTATACAGACTAATAGAACTTTAATCTTGCTATTTTTCTTGCAGAAACACAGAGACTATTTGAAACCTGGAGTTTTAAGATTGTAACACAAAGCCAAATCTAAAAGCAAAAGGTAATGAAATGTGCATTCATTATGTTTTATAATGTATATCTTGTGAATCCACAGCTTATGTCTTCAGAAGACCCAGTAAATTGTGACAGAACAATCACATAAAATAATAACTGATATTAGCAACATCAGTCACTAAAAAACTAATAAATAAGTACTGCAATTACCAACGGTACATTGAAACTGTTTCTTTAATGTGATTATTAATCATAGAGCTTTCTTTGGAAAGTGAGATTTTCTGGTTATTCTTGATTCTGAAAATTACACCAGCTATTATTTATGTCACTCTTCATAAGAGGCACTGCTAAACAGGAAGGTTATAGAATGTTCTGAATTTTACAGTACTTCAGTAATGCTTTGTGAACATTATAGTGTGAAAAATGAACAACTTATTCACATATCTAATTACCGACATATTTTTAATACACGTAACACTGAAATACTGAACATACGTTAGAGATTACCATAACCATTAAATATCTGATTTTGTTTAAACATGCGAATATTGAGATGACAAAGTTTGTAAGCATCTCTCACTAGTCCTATTCCTTTTAACACTTCAGTTCTAGAAGGAAAAATACATAGAAAATATGCTCTCTTGAACCATTTGGTATTTCCTTAAAATCAATAATTGACAGCAATTAAACTCAGGCTATGAGGGATATTACCAAAATATTTGACTTAGAAAAAAAAGATATAACAAAAATATTGGTCAAAACTGAGAAAATGAACCTTCAATATTATTTTCAAGTATGGACCTCTACTTTAATAATGGAGAGTGGCGGAAATGTAACAAAATTATTGGTCAGGAATGCACCTTAACCACTTATTAAAAATCTCTTTCATTCTACCAGTAGGCTTTAAAGGAACTCTCACTGGGACAGTCAGTATACAAAATGTAAAGCTTGGCTCATGTCAAAATGACCACTGATAAGACAGAAGTGGCAGAAGTACTACTTCTTTTTGCTCACCACAATAAAATGCTTCTTTTCATGTCTTGTACTTTAGTGAAAAATCAAATCTTCAAGTCTTTGTGGTGAATGATTAGTTATTTTACATAGATATGAGACAGTTATGTTTGTGGTTAAACAAAATAACATTGCAAAATGGGAAAAAAATATATCTCTGTTTTAAATATAAATGTTATCGAGCAAGTGGAACAACTTTGTTGAAGTCAAAGTTGACCAGCTGTCACAGACTTAAAGAAAGGAAATCACAACTGTCTTTCTTCACATACAAATCTATTCCTAGGGTACTATACTTGTGGAAACAAAACAACAGATTGGTAGAATTTATTTATTGTGCTGATTTTCAAATCATATCTCGTTACAGTGAAAGTCTCAAAATGAGGTAGGATTTACCAGTCTTCCTTTAGGATGAGTTATTTCATCCTACAATGGTAAATGCAATCCAAAATAAACTACCATGATTTTTGTGCATTACCTGATTTTGCTTTATTATGCTAAATTGCACTTGCTTATAATTACAAATACCCTCCAGCAGCATTGGTAATAAAAATGAAGTATGCCACATTCTTAAAACAGATAATAATATAGAATCATAGATCCCATGACGCTATGATTCATAAAACAGATAATAATGTAGGTAAAAATAACAGCTATCCTTGTTTATTATAGGGAATATGGTAATCTGTAGAATATTTTATTCTGTCAAGTAAAAAGTTTAAATTCTGGTGGATGATACCTTGAGGAACAGAGGTTAAATTATGCCCTCATCTTGTTTTCAGGACACTGAAGGGCAGACAAGAATTTACTATGTCAATTTCAAGCTCAACTTTTTTGAGTTAAAAGTCAGCATCTGCCCCCAGACAGAATTTGACTTAACAGAATGCCAGATTTGACATAAAATTTGATTACATAAAATCTAATCTAATTTTTCAAATTCTGCATTCAATGGGAGATTGGAAGGTGTGACATACTAACAGAATTTAAGAAAGAGAAATTTGTTTAAAATTCAAATAACTTTGTCACTATTTGCAATATTATTTTTTATGGTACTAGAAAAAAGTATAAAATGTATTCCTTTTATCATTAAGGCTTGTGGCATCAGAACCTTGAATTTTCAAACAGATTTGAAGTTGCAGTAGTTGCAACAGGAAGAAGGCGTCATCAATGAAGAAAAAGATAATGAGAAATAATTTTTTTTTTTTGCAAATCCATTCTTTTATCTTTTCAGAATGGCATCATTTAACACTGACTTCTGTATTTTAGTAGTAACCTAAATACAATCTGTCACCTTCTAGCTGAATGTCAAAAAGTCCTAGTGAGCAATTATAGTCTGAGTACTGTATGAATTTTTAATTCTATAAATCCACATAGTTATACAAACTCCTTTAGATTCCTAACTTGAAAGTAGGTAAGGTCAGATAGAGTGAACGTGACTCACTAGAATTTTTCTTAAAAAATGTAAGTAATGAACAGCCTCGTATTTCTTCAATATCTTTGTCTTTGAAATATGGTAAATACAGATTGCTTTCTTGTGTTGCCTCTGTGGTTTCAAGCAGGTCATAGTATTCCTTCTGTGACTCACAGTTGAGTTCAGTATGATGGAGTGTGCTGATCACCACAAGTGTGAGATGAGATGTGAATGCCGGCCACTTCACAAAAGGCACCTGACAGTGCTGTACCATGCTACTCAGTATTACTTAACTGTTGACACACTTCATATTTCAAAATTTATATTGATATGAATGTATTAGGAATAGACTGAAGAAAACTCACACCTAGCAATAGAAGTGATTAACCCTTCTTTAATGCATTGCTTTCCATCACTTGTTTTAGCTTCTGGACTATACATGCTTGCAGGTACTCAAATGACCTTTAATGGAGCTCCCTAACTTGCAAATAAGAAAACACAGCAGATATCACTTCTATAGTGATACAGGTCTTTTATCCGAGATAAAAGACATCCTATGACATATCTGACATAATATGAATGGGAAGATGAAAGTATTGTGACTCCATATGCTATGAACTAGTCTGTGGTGAGCCACTTTGGAACTAACCATCCAAAATCGGTTAATGATAGATATTAAATTTCCTATGAGAATAATCTATCCAGATAGAAATTATAAAAATAAAATCATAATTATATTCTTAAAAATTATATTATTCAAGGGAAAAGAAAAAAAATTCATGGCCAAAGCACATTTCATACTGTTAGTGGATGAGGGAAAGTTTGTGTTAATGGTTGGACTTGATGATCTTAAAGGTCTTTACAATATAAATGATTCT